>MNCI01011649.1:125392-199623 GCA_015680685.1 Gnetum montanum
CTAATATGGATCTGGGAAAATGTAGATGATGACTACCGAAGGCATAGGGGTTAGGAAGAAAAACGAAAAAATCCGGGGCTTAGGAAAAAATCGAAAAATCAGGCCCCGTACCCCCATGACTAATCGCGAACCTCCGGTAGCGTTAGAATGGAAACTAAAAACTAGAATCACTCATCCCTCCTATATTTCTCTACCACTTACCCAATTTAGTTTTACCCTCTAAGTCAAGTTTATTTTATCTTTGTTTGTTCATGGCATTTTTGAGCATTATTTATATGAGAGATTTATTTCTCAAAAACTCCATGAACAAACAAAGATAGAACAAACTTGACGAAGAGGGGTAAAACTAAATTGGGTAAGTGGTAGAGAAACAGAGGAGGGATGAGTGATTCTATTTTTAGTTATCTTGTTACCTTGTCCAGTAGTCAGGCTTGGTTAAAATCATCTCAACCAATTGATAGAGATATATATGTATACATGCTAGTTACTCATATGACATATAACCATCACAATACTTAATATATCTCTAGCATTGAAGAGAGGTAGTGTAGATAGATATAAGATTATCTCACAAATATTGTTTGGGAAATAGGTTGCAAATTTCAATCACATTTATGAAGAAGGAGGTTTTGTTTGGTGGGGAGATGGGTGGTGGGATGGAAGTTGGAATTTAAAGAAATTTTTTACACAATATTTACCCCTAAGAAATATAGTCAAATTAGAACTTTATAATTCAATCTTTCCTACCGAAATTGAACACATAACTTAGAGTTGCCAAATTAAGAGTCTTATCACTACACTAACACCTCATTGTTAGTTTGAGTTGTGCGGGGGAAGAGGAGATGGGCAATATCAAAACTTAAAAAAATATTAATAATGAGTAAAGAAAATTCAAAGTACATCACAAACTTAACGCTGAGTAGACATCATAAAAAAATACATGGAGTGAAAAAAACTTTTTAATTTTAGGATTATCTACTCAAGTATACAACTTTACAATTGATACTTAGAAAAAATAAGTGAAGAAATTTAATTATTAATAAGGAGAAAGATCCCAATCCTAATAAAATTTACATCACTTTTCAACATCCATGCTTGAACTTAAAATAGCAGAAAAGTTAGAGATAGAGAGTTATGGCTTAATACCAATATTTGTTTTCAAGCAGGAATGTGGTACCATTGGTAGAAGATGATGAGTGACGTGGTACCCCTACACCCAACCATACAAATCACTGAGGCATTATGTGCGATCCGGTCGAATTCCATGGACTTATAGTTATCTAATGTACTAGCTCTTCTAGGGAGTGAAATGGGCATTGAGAATGTTTGTTGTCTTCCCAACTACACTTGTGAAGTTCAAGGGTATGGTTTAAGTGTAATTGAGGTATATGATTTTTTTTTGTTTTATATTTTATGAGTTTGATCACCTACAACAAGAATGAAAGGTTAATTAATTGAAGATCTAATTCATCTATTGCCTAGCTAGTTTAACACAAGTAACCGCCCCACTTTCTTAGACACATCCTAAACACATATAGCACTGTTGGACTACCAAACGTTAAGTGTTGCTGGGTTACCAAGTACTATATGAATGTTCGAAGTGGTTGTGCTTGTGTTCATTAACTACTAGAATAAATTACTTAATTCAACTGCATTCAAGTAAAGTACAAGAAAGTAAACTATAATAAAGAAAACATTAATCTATTCTCAGTGCTGCAAGGATTGTCAAAAGAGTTTGTTTTATTCCTGTCACACTATTGTGCTTAGGTACATTAGTGCTCGAATAAGAACCATACACACTTAGAAAATATTTTAACTCTGAGGAAAAGAAATGGCAAGAGCTTCGATACTTTGACTAAGAATGACCAAAAATTGATTCAAAACTAGAGCCCACGTGTGGCATGTATAAACTTGGGAAATATACCCCGACGCTGTGTATGCGAAGTTGTGATTGTGGTAGATTGGTTTCTTTAGTAGTGTTAGCAGGAAGGCTAACAAATAGGGTAAAATAGACAAGCGGTTCATTAAATTTGAAAAAAGCTCAACACAAGGAAATATTTAAAGAGGGTATAAGAGTTTTCAATAATAAAAAGAAGAATTCACTGAAAACTATTGTGAAGATGTGCACAATTGGATGTCATTAATGGCATAAACAAAAATAATTTAATTGTAAGAGTGTCTAAGGGTAAAGAAATTAACTAACCCAACTAAAAGATATGCCAGTGGGTCCTCCCCAAAGCAAGCACAGGCCTTTTATGCCCTTCCATAATTTCAAACCAAAGAGTTTGTAGGCTCCATGGATGATTAATGGTTACAAAAGGTTAAGTACAAAAACCTGGAAGAAACTAACTAAGAATTCTGACACATCAAATTAGGACATTAAACTAAAACATGAAACTGGCAATGAGGTGAGACATGGAAAGCATAGATGAATGAGAGAGAGAGAGGAATGGAGTTCCTAATTATGGTCACATGAAGTCCCTTGTGGATTTTGTGGTTAAATGAATTGATAGGATCCATCCTTAGTCCAGACCAAAACCAATCACATTCATCGACATTCTAAAACCAATCCATCCCCTAAGACATAAGAGTGCTCCAACAAAACAACCATTGTTCATTATTAGAGAACAAGTAGGAAGTAAGGAAGGGCCTTAGTTAGAGGGGACTAGTCCTATAACTAGTGCTTGTAGCCCATTTATTTTTTCTAAGGGGTGTGCTTTGAATTCCCATTGTGTGTTTTTTTTTTGAAATGGGAACCACACCATGCAAAGACACATACATTTATTTTGTCAAAGAGGTGTGCTTTGAATTCTCATCTTTTTTTTTTCTTAATGAGAACCACACCATGCAAGGATGTATGCATTTATTTTGTCCAAGGGGTGTGCTTTGAATTCTCATCATTTTTTCCACTGATGAGAACAACACCATGCAAGGACTTATTCAACTTTCTATTATTGGATGATATGGAATGGTAAGAAGTCCATGAAAACACACATGCACCTAGGCAAACAGAAAAGCACAAAGAATACTGAATCCCCTTGAAGCCACACCTTGTTCAACTCTTTGAATCCTTTCCAATCCCAAAAACTACTAAAGTCACACATTTATTAAAGTTTTATTAATGAAAAAGGGATTGCACATTTCCAAAACAAGGAAAACCATAGAATTTGTGGATGGGTGGATGTTGTGGACTCACTACCTATTGCATGAAAAGAAACCATGTCCTAATTATCTGTAACAAAATTCAAAGCCAGAAACTAGACACCAACAATCAAATAGAAAAAATAGTACATGCCACCATCAAGTAACGCATTACTAATGTACTTGGCAATATTAACAAAAAGTTAGAAAACCACACTAGATAAGAGAAAATATAAAACAAAGTATAAAATAGTCAAGAAATAGCAAATGTACTAATGATGGTGTAAAAAAAAATTAAAAAAGATTAAGAACATAAACACAAAAAGATGTAAAATAAAGAATGTGTAAAACAAAAAGTTGTAGAACAAAAAATTTGAAAAACTGAGGAGCCACTTGCATGGTTAACATGGGTGGCCATCTCTCCCATGACTAAGTTGAAAGGAGGACATCCAAAATATGGAGCATGGTTATCCATTTGATGAGGTGTTTGTTGTGTTGGCTAGCATATACTCATGGAAAGGTTTAATTTGTTGGATGTTGACAAGCTATTTTTTGTTTGGGCTCTCAAGTTTATAGATCATCATGGCCTTAGAAGGGAAAGTCTCTTAAATGATGTAAGGTCCTTCCCACAACGTTTGAAACTTAGTTCATTAATGTACGTGTGTGGGATTCTAGTAGAGAACCATATCTCCTAGTTGAAATTTGACTCTTTTGATTTTTAGGTCATGACACTTTTTGTTATAGGCCTTGTGCAACTTGTTAGATGATAAGGCTACTAATCGATTTTCATCTAACAGGTTGAGATTCATCAGTCGTTCTTTTTGGGCTAGACTTAAGTCAAGGTCAAGCTCACAAGCTGTTGAAAGTGTACAAAGTTTGGATTGGATTGGAAGTGTTGGTAATTTTTTGTACACGAGCTCATAGGGAGAGTAGCTTATAGGAAGTTTCCATGTTGACTAGTAGGCCCAAAGGGCATCGTTGAGTTTTGTGTTCTAATCTTTCCTATACTTGCTAACAGTTCTTGTTAGTATCCTTGTAATTTACATATTGGTAACCTTAGCTTGATCGTTAGCTTGGGGATGGTAAGGTGTTGTGAGTTTGTGTTCAACCCCAAAGCATTGCATGAGCTTCCAAAACGTAGTGCTTGTAAAATGAGTTCCATTGTCAGAAATTAATGCACGTAGCACACCAAACTTATTTACAATGTTTTGTTGTACAAATCGAGCAGTAGTAGAAGATGTATAATCGATGATGATTGTTGCTTTTGCCCACTTCGTACAATAGTTAATAGCAATTATGATGTATGCCTTTCCATTTGACATGGGCATGATGGGACCCATGAAGTCAATGCCCCAAATGTTAAATGGTTCCACTGGTTGAATCCATTGCTAAGGTTCCTCCATTCGAGTAGTCATTCCGCCATCACATTGGCATCGTTCAAAAGAGTGAACATAATGGTGAGCATCCCTGAAGAGTGTTGGCCAATAGTATCTAGCCATCAAGATTTTGATGGCCATGCATGTCCCAACATAGTGTCCTCCACAAGGACCTTCATGAGCATCATGAAGAATGTGTAGTTGATTAGCATCAAGGATACACCAACGAACCAGGCCATCGATGCACAGCTTGTAGAGGTGTTCATTAATCTTCATGAAGTGCTTTACCTGGTGAAGAAACTGTTATTTCTTCGGGTGGTCCAACCCTTATGGCATCTCCTGAGTGAGAAGATAGGTGAGAATGTTATCATACCATTTTAGCTCATTGGGCATTTGTTGAATTATCGCTCCAGCAAAGAGGAGTTCATTAGAAAACGTATAAGATAATGGGCTTTCTTTCTTTTTGTCATCCCATCGCAACTAAGACAAGTGATCAATGATCATATTCTCAGTGCCCTTTCGATCTACCATTGTAAGATCGAATTCCTACAAGATCACCAGCCATCATATGACACAGGGGCTCACTGTTGGTTTGTTCATCAAGAAGTGGATGGCACTATGGTCTATATGCACAAACACCTTGTATCCAAGCACATAATGCCTAAACTTTTTAAGAGTAAAGATCACTGTCATCAATTCTTTCTTTGTGGTGGTGTAGTTCAGTTGTGCACCCATAATGCTTTGGCTAGCATAGTGGATGTAGTATGGTCATTTCTTGTCATCTAACTGCATCAACATAGCTCCCAAGGCATAATTTGATGCATTTGTTATAATATGAAATGGTTTGGACTAGTCAGGTGCTTGTAGGATTGGAGTTTCTACAAGCTTCTCTTTTAGTTGTTGGAATGATTTCTCACATTTTACAGTCCAGACAAAGAAAGCATCTTTCTTTGTTAGCTCCACCAACAATTTTGTGATCTTAGAGAAATTCTCTATGAATCATCAGTAGTAACTAGTATGTCCAAGGAATGATCAAGCATCTTTAATTATTTCTAGTTGGTAAGTTATTCCTTGGATGACCCTTATTTTTTTAAGGTCTACCTCAATTCCTACTTGTGAAATACTATGTCCTAATACAATGCCCTCTTGGACCATGAGCTGACTTTTCTACCAATTGAGCTGTAAGTTGGTTTTAACACATTGTTTCAACACTTGCTTAAGGTGGTCCAGGGCTTGCTCAAATGTAGCTCCATAGGTGGAGAAGTCATCCATGAAGACTCCCACACCACTATCGATTTGTTGTTGAAAAATACTCAGGACTAGGCATTGAAATGTGGGAGGATCATTGTATAGACCAAACGACATCTTACGATATGCACAAGTCCCCTAGAGACTCGTGAATGTTGTCTTTGCTTAGTCTTCTGGTGTAGTTTGAATTTGGATATAACCACTATAACCATCTAGAAAGCTGTAGTAGCAATGCCCAAATATTGTGTTGAGCACCTCGTCAACAAATGGCAATGGAAAATGAGCCTTGAATGTTGCCATATTCAACAGCCTAAATTCAACGCAAACCCACCACTTGCCACCTTTCTTTGACACAATCACAAGTGGGCTAACCCACTCACTATCCACAATGAGATAGATGAACCTCACCTTGAGGAGTTGCGCGATTTCCTCCTTGACGATTTGCTTCAATTTGGGGTTCAATCACCTCTATGGTTGTCATTTTGGCTTCATTGTCAAGTCAGTGTAGATGCGATACTGACATATCCTAAGATTAATCCCTATGAGTTTAGGATATGATCACACAAAAGCTTCTGACCATCTTTCAACTACTTTCAATAGCATTGTCTTCTATTCTAGAGCAAGCTTTGCATTGATTATAACCAACTTTTCATTTTTCAAAAATACATATTCCATTTCAGCTAGTAATGTTTTCAGCTCAAGGGGCTCTTGTTTGAATTTGCCAAGAATTTCAAACTCTCCCCAGTGAGTATCATCATTTGTGTCATTAGAGAGTTGGTGATGAACATGCTCTAGTTAATCCATTCCTATGACATATGCACATGTTAAGCTCTCAGTTGGTTCCATGCAAAGTGTGCTACTTTTAGAATCAGTAGTTAGCCACTGGGTGCCCTCCTATTTTGTGGCTATTGCATATAAAAGCCTTTGAATTTTTTCTTCTAGCACACATTGTTTGCATGTAGAGATAGATGCTTACTTTACAACCCATAGCTTCTGCACACAATTGCACCTTGTATTGCTATACGCAATGCATGCAACTCTCTTCTTCTTGATCTTTCCAAATGCGTTTTCTTTAGATATCTCTAAGGAAAGATCTCTTATGCCCATTCTTGCATCGACAGTGCTCAACCATGCCCTTTCCATGATAATTGGAAAATCCCCTTTATAGTTCTCCACTTTGATTACCACGAAGTTGGCAAGATAAGACCATATATAGACAGTGATCACAATGTCTTTTACTAGTCCCAATGGAACAGTGATGGACTGGTCTACCAGTTCTAATCGTATGTTTCTCTTCTTAAGAGGAGGCATGTTTTAGGTAGTGTACATCTCATGAGAAATTAAATTAACATCAGAACCTGAATTGAGAAGAGCCTTGCACGGTTCATTCCGAGCAATCTGCAAGTAAATTAGAGGACTTCCAAGGTTAGCTAATTTCTTGGGAAGGTTTCCTGCATGGATCCAATTAGACATAGTGTGAGTAAGTACTACAATATGGATCCTTGACAAATTTTGGTTTGAAGGAGGCCTGAAGGAATCGGATATGAAGAAAGAGGCAGGAGTAGGGTTGTCAATCGTGGGTGTAGGTGAAGGCTTAGGTGGATTGTGGGGTCAAAAGAAAGGTTTTTTCTTTGAGCAAGAATTCAACCCCTCTGATTGATGATCTGGTTGTAAATTAATAGCCCTCATAGTATTACATTATTGTGATTGAGCTAGCAGTTCACCCTGCATTGGTGGAGCAGGCGATAGCTATGCGATTGGAGGAGGAGTATGTGTAAGGACAGGAGGAGGATAAGGGGCGGTGTCCCTTCTTTCATGTGGCGAATGAGCTCGATAATAATCTGAAGGGTGGTAGTGAGGTTGAAAATTAGACATGTGGCTGGTGGAGTCATGTGGAGACATGGATTGTTGAACGTGATAACCATATGGATCAGGCTACTGGTAAGGGTATTATTTCCTAGGTGGTGCAAGTGCCCATGATTGTGGTTACTGCCACTGTTAATACTGCTCATATAGTTGTGGTGGAGCTCCACTTGGATAATATAGTTGTTGCTGGTGAAATTGCCTAATATTACCTTGAGGATAAGGTAACCTTTTGGATGTTTGCCTTTGTGTAAGTCATGGATGTAAGGCATACACCCTAGATTCCTATAGATGTGACATAATGGGGCAACATCCCTTAGGATGTTCATACTGACAGACATCACACCCATGATCATCATCTGATTCACTGTCTACAACCTCTTCTATTGCAGTAATTTCGCCCTTACCTTTGTGATATGCATGTTTAGCTTCCTTGCACCTCCTGTGCTCATGCTCACTAATTTGTTCTTTGGACTCTTTAGTGATTTTGAGAACAGCTTGGAATTTGTTATCTATTGAGTCCCTTAACTGATCAACCTTGGCTGTAAGTTTAGATTGGAATTGTTGGAGTGGCAAGGCTTTCTTATGCACCCCCTCATCAAATATGTACTCATCTTCATTGTCACAAAATCGAACCTCCCTCTTGCGACTGGAAACATCACATTTGTACTCTTCTGCACTTTCTCTTTTTCTTAGCTTGCCCTCCTCTTTGGCGACCTGCTCTATTAATCTTTGTATCTAACAGACACTTAGTTTTGCCAATCACCCTTGGGCATAGACACCAAGGGTTTTCCTCATTTCATTATAGAGCCTGTCTACAATGTGGCAAAGTTGAACCAATTGAGAATAATCATGGCTAGGACATTTGTGCATTAAGGCATAGTATTGGCCAATGGCAGCATCTAAGGGTTTGTGTGTTCCTTGTTTCCACCCTTGAATTTGCTTCCTTAAGTTGGAAACTCTAGAGTACATTTTGATATTTATCATTGAACAACTCAAGCATGGTACTCCATTGTCTGATAGATTCTAGCTCTAAGGACTGGTACTAGGTTTCTACTTCTTTGATGAGTATCTTAGGAAAAAACTTCAATTTTTGCCACTCGTTCTCTATGTTTTGCAAGATGCATGCATCTTGAAAAGCTTGAAAATGATTATGTGGATTAGAGTTATATCCTCATTCAAATCGATGAATATTGTTCATGTCTAATCATTTGATTCAACTATCTTTCACATGCCTTGTTGGAATTCGAATTGCCTCTGCAATGTTAAGCATACTCCGAGTAGCAAATAGAGGCTCATCGAGGCCTTGATCATGGTGCCTACGATACCCTCTACTACCCCTTCATTCATGGTGATGTGCCTCTCTTAAATGTCTGCACCCTTGATCTTGTCTATCCTAATGATCCCTTTGGTTATTTTGGTCCCATCAGTCATTTCATTCAGTTCGATCACCTCCATCATGATCTTGCCTTTTGCAGTCACAGTCAAAGCTAGAAGAAGAAGAAGACAATGAAGGGAAAGAGGAAGGCGAACCAACATCATCATGGTGCTTGCTACTGCCTCTTCAGTGATTGTGACCACAATCACGATCTTGCTTCTTATCTACATCCTTATCTTGACTTGCCCCTTTGGATTCTTCTTTGTCATTATATCCCTTGTTACCAGAATCAGGATTGTGAACTATGGAGTGCAAGTTCTGGTTGTGACCTCCATCACCAAAGTCAAAGAGAGGAGTTTCATTAAATGGAAAACCCCCAAAGAAGGGTTCCCCATTAACTTGTTGGTACAATAGGAATGGAGAATCATTAAGCCCTTTTCCCTTCAAAAATTCATAGCGCTATTCTAGCTACTGATCCTGTAGACATTATGCTTCAGTGGGATGATAATCCCTAGCATTAGAATCTTCCATAATATACTTCCCATGGTGGTCTTGAAGACCACATCATGCAAGCATTTAATAGAGCATTGTAGGAGTAGCACGATTGAGCAGCAACACAATGTTGCCCTCCATGTCATGCCATTGCAGCTGTTCATCTTGGTGTAGGATGAAGGTGAAGTTCAGCACATACTCATCAGGATGAGTATATATAATTTGATACTGTTGAGGCTTTGGCAAATTAATTCTATCAGCCTTGGGTAGAGAATCGCTCTTGTGAGAAGAAGACATTTTCAGTTAGCAAATAAAAATCATAGTGTGCTATGATAATTTCTTGTAGTACTGGTAAATTAGGATATGACTCTAAGGTTCATTCCAATGATTTAAATATGTTTTACTAGGTCTTAGATAGCGCACAAAACAACAAAAAGGTCCCTGACACTGGTGCCAATGATGAGCGGTGAGGTACCCCTATGCCCAACCATATGAATCATTGAGGCATTATGGGTGATCCAGTTGAATTCCATAAAACTATAGTTATCTAATGCACTAGCTCTTCTAGGGACTGAAATGGGCATTGAGAAAGTTCATTGTCTTCCCAACTACACTTGCGAAGTTCAAGGGTATGGTTTAAGTGTAATTGAGGTATATGAGTTTTTATATTTTATATTTTATGAGTTTGATCACCTACAACAAGAATGAAAGGTTAAGTAATTAAAGACCTAATTCATCGATTACCTAGCTAGCCTAACACAAGTAACCCACCCACTTTCTTGGACACATCCTGAACACATATAACACTGTTGGGCTACCAAATGTTAAGTGTTGCTAGGTTACTAAGCACTATATGAATGCTTGAAGTAGTCGTGCTTGTGTTCATTAACTATTGGAAATAAATTGCTTAATTTAAATGCATTCAAGTAAAGTACATGAAAGTAAAGTGCAATAAAGAAAATATTAATCTATTCTCAGTGCTACAAGAATTGTCAAAAGAGTTCATTTTATTCTTGTCACGCTACTGCACTCACGTACATCAATGCTCAAACAAAAAACCATATACACTTAGACTACTTCTACGGGCACTTAAGAAAATATTCTAACTCTGAGGAAAAGAAATGGCAAAGGCTTTGCTACTCTGACTAAGAATGACCAAAAACTGATTCAAAATTGGAGCTTAGGCACGATATTTATAAACTTTGGGAATATACCCTAATGTCGCGTCAAAACCCCTACATTACGTACGTGACATCGCGACCAATGTAAAAAATGTGTTCATCAAAAGATATTCACCTCGTTACTTATTATTGATCTTACATTGAGAATCTTTACCATCAACTATAATCTTGTTGTTGACATTAGTTTTGATCATTGAGGTAATAGTTTTCTTATCATACAAGAGAAAATTTTTCTTATGAGTTATATGTTCAAGTTGCTTAATACTTTCTCTAGTACCAATAAAAATATATATAATATCTTTTATCTTTTCTAGATTCTTTATTTCCGTTTGATCATTCTTATCCTTAATATTAACTTGATTTTGCATATCATTAACTTTATATTGTTTTTTTCTATTTCCAACTTCAACACATTTCTTCTTTTCTTTAGAATCTTTTTTACTTGAGTAGAAAATGACATGCATTAAACAAATGTCCTTCATCATGGCATAAGTTGTAAGAATTAGGAAGATTATAATATATAATTGATTGAATATAAGTACTTCCTCTTGCTTGTAATATCAATTCCTTATTATTATTGGGAAGGTTAATTTCAACAAAAACACATCTACAAAAATTAAACGTTATAGAAATAGATTCCATATACTTAATGGGACCAAGAAGAATAACAATTTCTTGCTTAGCTTTTTAAAAAATCAACAAATGATTATACAACTTAACAAAACATGGAACTTTAGCATATTCTTTAGATTAGATATTAAGATTTGAAGCCAACTTAAAATGATTAATGATGAGTGGCGAGATACCCCTACACTCAACCATATGAATACGAGCGTAGCATGCGCGATCCGGTCGAACTCCACAGACTAAGTGCCTACATGCCCATGGAACACTTACGGTTAATCATTCGTTGTCTTCCCAGACTTACTTGTAGTTGTCACGGTGTATGGTTAAGTAAGTCCGAGGTATATGATTTTTATAGCTTTTTATGTTTTTGTCTCCTATGCTAACAAGGTGAAGGGTTGAGAAACTAATTACTAACTCTAACTAATGAACTAAGTCTAAATTACCTAGCATCAGCATCCGTTCCCACTTACCGTACACACCCTAAACCGATGCAACCGTGGCTACCAAACGCTAATCGTTGCTGGGATCACCACGAGTAACGCACGTGCTCGAAGCGGTCGTACTGAGGCACTTAACTAGGAGAGAAGGGTTGAGAGAGAAAGCAGTAAATAACCGATAATAAATAACAGTAAATAAAATCCTAATTAGCCTATTCCACGCATTGTAAGGTTTATCCAAGAAGCTCGTCTTTATTGCCGTACACAAACTTGTGTTCAGGTACAATGTTTGCTCGAATAAAGATCTGTTCACTTTAGGACTCCTACTGGGGGTACATGGAAAATATTCTATCTCTGGAGTGATCAATCTGCCAAAGTTTCCCTACTGTCTAGCCTAGGATGAGGAAATAATGGAGAGCCACCTCTTATTTATAGATATGACAGTGCACCACGAGATTGCGTACACGATATCGTAGGGAAGGATGTGATATTCCGTACGCGATATCGCGAGGGATGCGATATCGCGTACACGATATCACGACCCATGCGATATCACGTCCCATCATACCCCCATGAATAAATGAAAACTCATCCTCGAGTTCTTTACAATAATATCGGGAAGGTATGGGATTATTGACTCAATGGAACTAATGGGATGACATGTGAACGGATCATCATTACAAGACACAACAAACTGGTGTTCATGACAACAAGAGTGAACACCTTATTACATTGACATCAGGCCTCATTTGGTAGCTAAGAGAAAGAGAGAGAGAAAGAAGTGTTTTTGTTGCCAATGCCAAGATTGCACCTTTCGTTGTCCATCGGTAAGCGCACCATCAGTCTTGCTCCTTGCATAGTTGCTTCCAGCACTGCTCCATTCCAAGTGTTCCTTCCAGATCCCCTCCATTGTTACATGATTGTCATTTGCACACACAACATAATCTTTTATTAGTAAGGGTAAATGAATCATAATGTAATTGATACCTTGCTTCAGTGTAAGTCCATTGGCTAGGTTGTGGTATGGCTGATACGGATCTGGAGATATATTAATGATGACTACAGAAGGTGTAGGGGTTAGAGAAAAATCAAAAAAATTGGGGCTAGGAGAAAATCGAAAAAATCGGGCCCTGTACCCCCATGACTAATCGCGAACCTCCGGTAGCGTTAGAATGGAGAAAGAAAAGGAGTAAGAAAGATAGAGAGAAAGAGACAACTATAGCATCGATAAAATGGATGTCGAGATGGAAATGAACAAAGTAAAAATAATTGCAAAAATGTTAAGGGAAAGAATTTAATGGATGCACCAAATAGGAATGTCAGTGGATCCTCCCCAAAGCAGGCTCATGCCCTTAATTCCCTGACAAACCCACATTCAAAGAGTCCGTAGGCTCTAGGAATGTCATTTGGAATAAGAGTTAAAGTCTTAACCATAAGAGTTTACCAAAAAGAACACGATATATCTACCAAAATATACACTAATGATACAATCGACAATGAGGTGAATAGAGGAGAGAAGGTTGGAGAGAAGAGAATGGAATGGAATCCCAAGAACAAGGTGGTGTACAACCCCTTGTGTGTTTCATGATTAATGTAACTTGGCAAATCTCATTCCAACTTCGGCCTCAAACCAACCACATCCAGTGACTTCGCATCAATGCATTCGGCTAATCCATCCCCTTGAATAACAAGAATGCTTTCCCCAAGAGTCACCACCATTCTGACAAAACAAATGAGGAGAGAATAGGAAGCGAGAAGGGCCTTAGTTAGAGGGAACATTTTTATTTTGAGTTCCATAACCAGTTCTTGTAGCCCAAGTTTATTTCATCTAAGGGGTGTGCTTTGAATTCTCACTTTTTCTTTTCTCTTTTTTTTGGGTTTTGTGTTTTGTGTTTTTATGCGTGAGAACCACACCATGCAAAGACTTATTATTTTTTATTGTCTCAGCTTCCGATAATTGGGTAACATCGGAATGGTAAGAAAACTCAAGAAGAAAACATCCAAGCACCCAAGAGAATGGCCAACACAAAAGCATCAAGTTCCCTTGAAGTCACACACTTGTCAAACCTTGAGTCCTTCATTAGTTTGAGAAGTGCCCATTCATTAAAGTTCTTATTATGAAGGGGACTGTACATTTCCAAGCCAAGAGAGACCATAGAATTTGTGGATTGATGGATGAAGTGAACTCATTGCCTGCCATATCAAAAGAAACATACCTTAGTATCAACATCATAACTTAAAGGTAAAAACCAAACATTGGTAATCAATATGAAAACAGTTCATACCATCATGAAGAACACTTATTGGTGACGAACTTACACGGTGGATCACACACACACAAACACATAAAACATGAAAAAGTATAACGATGTTGAAAAACAAAAACAAGAAAGGTTAAAGAAATTTGTAAAACAAAAACAAGAAAAGTTAAAGAAATTTGTAAAACAAAAATGTGTAAAAAAAAACTTGTAAAACAAAAACGTGTAAAACAAAAACATGCGAAACAAAAACTAAAAAGAACTGAGGGCCTCCAATGATTAGCATAAGTGGCCATCTCTCCCATGATTGAATTGCAAGGGAGAGATTTGAAATGATGAGTGCCTATTTGAATTTCGTAAAAGTGCCCAACTTCTCTCAATTGATGTTCTTAGATTAAGGGGTGGAAGTTGGTGACGCTCATACTCCAATGTGTCTATGCCTTTGTTGTTAACATGAGTTGTATCCCCAATTCGTTCTGTGCATATTAAGTTGCTCTTTCTAGTAGTTGTCAACCACAGGGTGTCTACTACTGGTGTGGTTGCTACATACAGGCACCTTTGAATTTGTGTTCCTTGGGCACATCGATTACATGGAAGAGATGCTGAACATTCTTCCATGTCATCACCCTCTGAGTCACTGTATGTGATGCATGGAAATTTCTTCTTCTCGATCTTTCCATAAATGTTTATCTTAGATATCTGCAAGGAAAGATTGTCGATCCCTGGGTATGCATCTATTGTGCTTGGCCATGACCCTCCCATTATAATTGGGAAGTCCCCTTCATTATTGTTGTTAACTTCTATCACTAGGAAGTCAGCTGGGTAAGACCAACCACACATAATGGTAACAATGTCCTCCACCAATCCCAAGGGAATGGTGATGGACTGGTCAGCCAGCTCTAGTTGGATGTTACTCTTCTTAAGTTGGGGTAGGTTCTAGGCTTGATACATCTCTCGTGAAATTAGGTTGACTCTGGAACTTGAGTTAAGAAGAGCCTTATGTGGTTTGTTCCCAGTGATTTGTAAATAGATTAAGGGGCTTCCAAGATCAGTTAGTTTCCTGGGAAGGTGGCCTACCTTGATCCAATCGGTTACGGTATGCGTTAACATAACCGTATGCATACAGCTCTATTGGACTGAAGGGTGCTCTGAAGTGTTAGATGGTGGAGGAGTGTACCTAGACTCAATTGCTTGTTGTTGTAAGAGCTCGTCTGGGCTTTTGGTTCTGAAGAAAGGTCTTCTCTTTTTATAGTTTTCAGAACCAGCAGCGGGTTAAATGATTACAGCTCTCGTAGCGTTACATTGCTGCAGTTGAGTAGGGAGTTCCCCTTGCATTGTTGGAGCAGGTTGTGTTGTGGGAACTACTGGTGGAAGAGGTGCGGATTGAGTTGGAGGATGGTAAGTATGTGGAATGTTTCCCGAAGGAGAAGGAGTCCTCCTAAAGTACTCCCGAACTTGGTAGTGATGTTGGGGAGTTGTGTGACTCATAGAGTCACTTGGAGAAACTGGCTACTGCACATAATATCCATAAGGATCAGGTTGCTAGTAAGGGTACTGTTGTGTCAATGGTGGCATCCCCCATGACTGTGGGTATTGCAACTGTTGATGCTGTCCGATGGNGTTTGAATCCACAACTTCATCGAAGATAGTAATTTTCCCCTTACCCTTGTTATGTGCAGGGCCTGAATTTCTATGCTTTGTCTTACCTTTGTACTACTTTGTTCCTCCTTAGACTCCTCTACAATTTTCAAGATAGTTTCAAGTCTGGAGTCTAAGGAATCCCACAATTGATCCATCGTAGCTGATACTTCGCTTGTTAATTTTTGAATCGGCAAGTTTTTTCTATTCACCAACTCTTCGAGTGGTGACTCATCCTCTTCATCGCAAAATTTTACTTCCTTCTTCTGAAGGAAGGGATCACGGTTGTTTCTTCCGCACTCTCTCTTTTTCGTAGCTCACCTTCTTCTTTTTCTACTTGTTCCAACAAGCGATGAACTCCATGGGCTCTAAGTTCTGATAGTCTCCCTTGGGCATAAGTCCCAAGGGTTCTTCTAGTTTCATGCCTTAGCCCATCCATGATGTGGCGGAGTTGATCCCACTGTGCGTAACCATGGCCCGGGCAACGATGTAACAATGCGTATTAGTGGCCCATGGTAGCATCCAAGGGTTCATGAGTACCTTGCTTCCATCCTTGGATTTGCTTACGTAAGTTAGACACTCTGGAGTACGTTTGAAATTTATCGTTGAAGAATTCTAACGTTGTACTCCACCTCCTAATGGTTTCCAGTTCTAAGGACCGGTATCAACTCTCTGCTTCCTTGGTGAGTGTCCTGGCAAACAACTTTAGTTTTTCCCACTTGTTCTCTATGTTCTGCAAGGCGCAGGCATCTTGGAATGCCTGTAAATGATGCTGCGGATCAGCGTTGTATCCCCCCTCGAAGCGTGGGATATTATTCATGTTTATGCGTTTGATCTGACTATCTTTTAAATGCCTTGTTGGAATTCTTACAGCCTCCATTATGTTGAGCATACTTTGGGTGGCAAGTAGGGGCTCATCATGATCATCTCTTTCATGATGCATATGATGTCTACGTTGTTCCCTACTTTCCCTTCATTCATGCCCTTGTCCTCTCTATCGACTCTCTCGTCGAGGTCTCTCGTTTTGCCTACCTGTATCCTCACCATTATGTTCATGATGGCTGCGTCCAAATGTGGAAGGAGAGGGTGAATGATGTGAAGAAGGGGAAGAAGAAGGAGAACCATCGTCATGACGATGTTTCCTACCTTCTCTTCTATGGTTTCGGCCTCGATCGTGATGATGATCTAAGTGCTCGTCCTTGTCACGTGTTGTTGTTCCCTAAGTGAACAGTTGGTGTTCACAAGGATCAGAACCAGGGTTGTGTATCATGGAGTCTAGGTTTTGATACCCCACCTCCTCACTATCGTTAGGAGGAGGAACATCTTTTGATAGAGAACCCGTTAGGAGTGGTTCACCATCTCTGATTTCACTAAGGACGTGCGGGACCTCTTTGCCCTTCAACAGTGTATGTTGGCTTTCCTACCTTGAGTCCCTCATATCTTGTAAAGCTATGGGATGGTAATCCCTCATGTCAAAATTTTTTGCACCGTATTCAACGTATAATTCTATCATGCCAATCTGTGCCAAAGCACGGAGAAGCATGTTTGGGACTGCCCGATCCGGAGGTAACACGATGTTACCTTGCAAGTCTCTCCAACGCATCTGTTCATCTTGATGGAAGATAAAAGTAAAATTAGGAATATACTCATCGAGATGAGTATATTCCACCCTATATTATTGAGGAACTGGCTGATTTAGGTTATGTTTTTTTTATTGCCGACTATTCTTTGTATTGTCCCTAGGTGGTGAATTGCTCTTGTGAGAAGAAGAAGAAGACATAGTGTCTTATCGGTGTGCTATTTACCGTTATATAAATTTTTCTTTAATTAACCCGAAGGTTCGTTTAGGCTCCCAACGATGTGAGTGATATCCTATGTTCTATTCAGTGCACAAACACTTAGTCCCCGGCAACGACGCTAATGATGAGTGATGAGAAACCCTTACACTCAACCATAAGAATACGAGCGTAGCACACGTGATCTGGTCAAACTCTGTAGACTAAGTGCCTACACACCCATGGAACACTTAGGGTTAATCATTCGTTGTCTTCCTAGACTTACTTGTAGTTGTCACGGTGTATGGTTAAGTAAGTCCGAGGTATATGATTTTTATAGCTTTTTATGTTTTTGTCTCCTATGCTAACAAGGTGAAGGGTTGAGAAACTAATTACTAACTATAACTAATGAACTAAGCCTTAATTAACCTAGCGTCAGCATCCATTCCCACTTACCGTGCACACCCTAAACCGATGCAACCGTGGCTACCAAACACTAATCGTTGCTGGGATCACCATGAGTAACGCACCTGCTCGAAGCAGTCGTACTAAGGCACTTAACTAGGAGAGAAGGGTTAAGAGAGAAAGAAGTAAATAACCGATAATAAATAACAAGTAATAAATAATAGTAAATAAAATCCTAATTAGCCTATTCCACGCACTGTAAGGTTTATCCAAGACGCTCGTCTTTATTGCCGTACACAAACTTGTGTTTAGGTACAATGTTTGCTCGAATAAAGATCTGTTCACTTTAGGACTCCTACTGGGGGTACATGGAAAATATTCTATCTCTGGAGTGATCAATCTGCCAGAGTTTCCCTACTTTCTAGCCTAGGATGAGGAAACAAGGGAGAGCCGCCTCTTATTTATAGATATGATGGTGCACCGCGATATCGCGAGGGATGCGATATTGTGACGGCCACGATATCACGTACACGATATCACGGCTCATGCGATATCGCGTCCCATCAAGTAACACTACATGCTTATGTATAAAAGACCCTATTAAGGGCATGTTGTACCATTAAAGCATTGCTTAATTGAACAAGTAGATCAAGTGAAAATAATACATGGCATGAAGAACTTAGATGTCATGTTTTCTTATCACATCATTAAACTACAAAAGGAAATTTTGATTACGAGGTAGGAAATCCAAAATTTAAAAGAACACATATTGTGATGAAAGATTAGGAACCAATGACTCATATACATCATCAAAAAGAATAAAATTAGGTGTTTGAGTTACATTATCATCACTAGAAGAAGGTATCATAACTTTTTTCTTACAAACTTGTAAATCAACATTTTGAGGATCGAAAATTTTTTTTGCATTGATAAAAGAAGTAGAAATTGTAACCTTGGTAAAGAAGTTAGAAGTAATATAGAATCCTCCATAAGGGAATTTTGGAGAAACTAGATTAAAAAAAGATCATCACTTGGAGCCATAGTGCTCATCCCACTAGGGACGGTCCTACAAGGGTTGGTAGATGAGCAAAAGGCTAACCTCTTCAAATGGTTGCACCTAGGCTCGAACTTAGGTCTTCAACTTGAGAAATAAGCATCTTACCATCACTTAAAGAGAAATCAAATTTACTAGAGAAAAAATCGAAGAGAGAAAAATAGATCCTCTTAAAAAAATTAGAATTGTTAGTTTGCATCGAGGTTTCGGGGGGGTTGTGGGTGTGGGGGAGGGGAGATATTTTAGACCCCAAAAATGAATAATAATATTAAAAAATGTTAGAAAAAGGATTAGGCCTTACCCTTATCTAGAAGCATCCTCATAGGTTTTTACTTCCTATTGAAGGATTTCTTGCAAAGAGAAGGAGAAAATACTCTCTAAAGAAAAAAAGAATACATTAGTCAGAGATAAATAACCAATAGAAATAAAAGCTGAAAGATTCCTATCATTGATCCTTGAAACAAAAAAAGAAATTAATCCTATAGAAAACCAATTAATTATTCAACTTTCGTTGGAAGCTTTTTTGCTTAATGTTATAGTTGAAAAGCAACATCTTTGAGAATCTGGTATTTGACACCTAAAGAGAGGTCATAGTTATGCTCTTGTTGCTAGAAAATAATTGTTAGTTTGAGTCATATTTGAGGCACTTTCATATTCTGCTTAAGTTCTATTGAAGTATTGAAATGAAATAAAATGAAGCTTTATTACGTTCAAAGATCCATAGGATCAATTGGACATATATTACATTTTCATGAAACATAAAGATAAACTCTAAAAATTTACCAAGCACCAATAGGGACATCAAAAACAAATTATATAAGTTTTTTACTATAATGATTTAACACTCTCAAATGGGTAGTCACAACATAAGAAAGAAATACCTCTAACTCATCTTCAAGGGCTCGTAATCTACATAATATACAAATGTACTCTTCTTAACGGAGTTGAATATATCTTCCACTTTGAGTTAGAGTGTGTGGCTTGTGATTTGTAAGTTAAAAGTTTGATCCTACGGGGTATGCTAATATGACATTGTTATGCTCTTCTATAATATTTCAAAAGTATCATGTTGGATATATATCCTAGAGTGTACTTATAAGCAAATTATTTTGGGTTTTGACTCTTGATTTAATAGCTCCAAGTCATGGGTTTAATTTTACTATGCAATGTTAAGTTATATAGCTTCTTAGGGTATACTTCTATTACAATTATTTTGGGGTTCCAACACATAAAATTTGTTTTGGGTTTTGATACATGTCAAATAATTTTGAGTTAAAATAAAAAATTGTTAATAGGACTTCAAAATACCAAGTAACTACAAAACTAAGTAGAGATTAAGATCATAACCCAAATGAGGTGCTAATGAATTACAACTTGAGTGGATATTCCATTACAATGATAATTTAAAGATGTCCAAAAACTCTACCGCTTTCATATGAAAATTAAAACATGACTAAATTTTTTAATTTATTGTTATTGGATGGACCTTAACTAGAGTCATCATAAAAAAGACAATCTAATATTTTTTCAAATTTATTATGTTAAAAGAAAAACTAATACTTACAATGATGTTAAAACTCAAAGCTAATCAAAGTTGAAACCATAACTTGAAGCTTCTAAATCAAGAGTCTTACCACTAAACTAACACATTACTACCTCTCATCACTATTTTTAGAAAAGGCATTGGTAAGTTTAGTAGTGCGTAGGACATACCTTTAAGATAATGGTGGAATATTGGTATTGTTCTTTTAACCTAATACCTTTGAAGAATTATGAGATAGGTCTTAGGATAGAGGTTCCCCTAATTCCTCTCCATGGTTTGGGGACCATGGAACACTTTGAGATGTCCTTGTGTAGCCTTCATGTGTTGAAAAACCCACTTTGACTTGGCAGTTCAAAGACATAAAAAGGTTCCATCCTATTATTCCCATCTCTATCCTCATCATCTTATCATCACACTCATAGAATTACATGGGGCTTGATTTTGTGGTGGTCATAGATATGTAGGTAGCTTGAATTGGATAGTCCAAGTGTAACACCATGTCGAACCTTGTAGTAGATCATGAGGGGTCTAGAGATGAGGCATCCCTCGTAGATACATTATCATTCTCCTACCAATGATGTCTATAGGATTATTTGTATGCTTGTTTGCTAGTCCTCATTCAGAATTGTAGATGTTCTCTTAGAGATGTATATTTAATATAAGAGATTCGGATGTGGTGCATGCTTCCTTCTAAGCTATTGAAGTGGAGGCTTTGCTCACTTGAAGGTGTAGTCCCCAGGTCTTTTGCCCTAGGTGCATTAGAACATAGGGAATTCCTAAGGATGTTGGATAATGTTGGGGCAACATTGTTACAAATGGTATCAAACTGTCAATCAATGTATTGTGATAAGTGTGACATCCTCCTAGGCTACTATGGCTTTGAGGTTTCTAATCTATGGTCCTTATAGTTAGATGTCATTTTTTATATTAGATCATGTTAGTTTTCCTTCTTGTGTCCACCATTTAATTACCCTTGTGGTAGAGCCCTTGTGAGATTTTGTTCATGGAGTCATTCCTTTGATGCTTGCAAGTAGACATGGTTATGTTAATGGACTTTCCTCCACTATGTCTTAATTGGTGGCTAGACAAGCTAGAATTACATATCGATGTGGCTAGTGAAAGTTCTATTGGTAGCACATGGAATGTTGTTCAAGGAGCTTTTCATATTTGGCCTTCAATGGTTCATTAGGATGAATGAACCTTGTCTTTGCTTTAGTCTCTACCTACATGATATGTTTCATGATGACGTTATTTGGAATGTGCAAGATGTGGTATCCTTGCACACCCTCTTGTCTCAAATATAGTAAGTGTGGGATCTACTTATTAGGCTACAATTTTGCCCGAGTACCTCAAGATGAAGGACCTTCAGACACGTGCTCTTGGTGAGCCTTAGTCTAGGTGGACAAAGATTGTCACCGGCTAACTAAGGTACATTTATGCTTATGTATGTATGTTTATCTAATTATGTGTATGTGTCTTTCTTTCTATTGCATATTGAGTCTCTCATGCACGTTCCTCTCATTTTGGATTTCACTTGTTATCATGTGGCTTTATGCTTTTTGTGGATTAGATGTAGGTCCATGGAATGCTTAGGTTTGTTGTATGGTTGATTTTTGAGGGTACATTGCGAGACCTTATGAGCTTCTTGCTAGACCATTTGTGATGTGGTCCTTAGGTGCTCTCATGTGCTTTGAGTTTGACTACCCATGTTGTGAATCATTTGGTCTTATGTTCCCTTGAGGCTTGCATATAATGGTCCTGGGGTTTTGTGACATCACTCCTTTGGATTTTGATATCTACCTTAAGACATTTTATTTGAGGTGATGTTTTCAAGATCTCTATAAGATAGATCTTTCCTAATTTTGTTCTATGTTTTAGACCTTGCTTCTCTTGTTGAGTGTCTTCGGAGATTGCATCCTCTTTGATGATAGACTTGGGTATGATATTAAGATCACTTGTTGTTGAGACCTATTACTATCTTATCGTGGCCTTTCTTTGATTTTTGCTAGATGAGGTTGTGAGTTTTTCTACGGATATCCTTATGTGGTTTTGTTGAAACATTGGTCTTGGATAAGGATAGGTGTTAGTGGCTAAGTGCCCTTCTTGGTTGTGGATCTTTGGAATTTTGAAAGTGTTTCAGTTCATCCTTGTTGGTGTGCTTGATGCTTATTCCTTTTGTGTGAGTGTATCTAAGTTGTCCATGTAGATTTCGCATGATTGATCGCTAAACAATGAGGTGTTAGCCTAGTAGTAAGACTTTTGATTTGCAAGCCTTAAGTCATGGGTTAAATTCTAGTGGACAATGTTGAGTTATAAAGTTCTAATTAGACTATATATCTTAGTATAGGAAAATATGCCTTGTTGGTGGATCAAAGGTTGTTTCCCTCCAGAATGAGGACTAGAGGAGCATAGAGATCATTTGGGTTTCATGTTACATTGACCACTATTTAGAACTACATGGGCCCTAGTTCCTTGTGAACCTTGTCGCAAGGATATGTAGGCTTGCAGAGGAGCTTTGGCTTTGATGCTCGGGCCATTGCCCTCTATTTGGAGTTGGGTTTAGGGCTAGATACCTTAGTTAAGAATGTGTTGTAGCCCTTCTAGGGGAGTTGGTGTGTTGTATACTTGTTGTGTGTGTGTGTGCGCATGTGCCTTGTTGGTCTAGTTGCATAATTAATGCTTATGATGGTTCTAACACCTCTAATGGGTTGTGTGCTATGCTGCGAAATAGGGTGTTGAGTGATAAGGTATAGTCCACCTTGAGTTCGCCCTTTCACATTGCTGTTGTTGGGACTCTTTGGTGGTGTTTTCAAGGACAGTATTGTTACACTTGGAATGCATTTATATTACAATTATTTTAGGGTTCCAACACCATCCTCCCAATCCTCCACATGAGCATGTAGTTGTTGAGATCCTACTCTTTGTAGCATTTTGAAGTTTTTATATCTCCCTTGTTTATGATCATGCTTGGTAGATATATTTTATGGTTGGTGTATTGTAGATGACCCCTTGTTAACTCTTTTGTTTTTGAGTTATTGTCTTAGCCTTGTAAGCAACATAGGTAGAGAGAGATTGAAATAGTGGGACCTTAGTGAAAATCTATGAGCACTATGTCTTTGGGGAAGATAACTACTTTGGAGACCTCAATGAATTGGTTACTTGGTCTTGGTCTTAGATCTCTTACATTAGGTTGTGGATTTGCTAGTACTGAAATTGTACTAACAAAGGACTGTGATTGTTCTAAATCCCTTCAAAAATATTTGGCTGCTCAAAAAGCTACTTTCACCTTTTAATACAAACAGCAATATGAATTATATCCCAAACCCAACAGCGCATTTCAAATTTGTGTCGACAACGTGGAACGGAAATCCAGCGAAATATCCGGTTGTTGCAAAGGAATGTTTAAGTTGTTGGGTTTGAAGCTTATCCAACCACTTCGTTGGATATTCAGAGTTTAAGATGTATACTGTTAATTATATCTACGTCCACCATTGCACCATTGCCCTCTTGAAAGATGTATACAAGGATATAATAAATCTTCCCATTTCACGTCAGTAAAACAGAGCATTCATAGATATGTTTTAGGTTTTGATATATTCGATGCCGCTGTTGCATTCTATTTACACACAGTCATCCTCACAAATGGCAGCAGTTGCAAGTGCGCGATTTTGGTCGCTGAGGTACAATATTCAAAGACATGGATGCATGACCCGTGTACTGTGCAGAGCTATTGCCCAGGCTTCCTCTTCCAATGATTCATGGTTCTTCCGATGCAGATGCAGATGCAGATTGAGTGTGTTTGCAAGGCAATCAAATGCTTACACAACCCTTACTGAAAAGATCACTACCCAACTAGAAATTAAGCGCAGCAAATTCATTGCAGTGGCAGGCCCCGTAGCGGACCACAATGCTGCACAATCTTTTCTAGAAGAGGTATTTCTTTCATGCATGTTAGAATTATTCGAGTATGGCGGATATTTTTAGAAGTATTACTAGGTGGGTATAAATGCTCACTGGGAAAGTTGCTTAACTAAATCATTTTTTAAAATTTTATTTTGTGGGCATGTAATTCAAAGTTTAGCATGCTTCCCGATTTTGCTTATCCTTTTCAAAGAAATTAGATTAATTTTAAATGTTATTCGACCATAAGGTGCATGGGAATGTTAGTGGTAATAATGTTATACAGCTATATCTGCACATCAGAAATAAATAGCCAATAGGGCTTGAATATCAGGAAATAATTTCTTAATTGTAATGAGAGAAGTTATTTTAAAGAAATTTAATTTTCTAAATTCAAGGCGTAGTTCAAAATGCTTCCTGTTTTTATTAGCTTTTTGAGTGAATTTAGATGGTAACAGTCCAAGCTCGATGGAAAACTAATTGAATCATGGTAATGTATTAATGTGCATAATTAGATTCCCAAATATTGTATTAGTGTATTTTAAAATACATAGCAGATTATAGGCAAACTATTGAAGATGATATGCAAAAATTGCAAATAAACAAAGATCTAGCTTTTCATAGTGAATGAGTAAAAAGAACTCATGTAGTTGATCCCATTTTGTTGAGATAGCAAATTACATGCTTTAATAAAGATTGACTCTGAAAAGAATTTTATGAGATTGTTCCCAGACTAGTTTGATAAGGATCGATGGCCATTCTGTATTCAAAAAGTTTTTAATCCATAGTTTTTCATTAGGTCCATCCATCTGGTTCCTGTCTGTGACAGAATAAAGATCGTTTAATTGGAAACATTGTTACACTCCAATGATAGACCAAGAGAGATCCTAAATATCAGTGAGTTACAAATGATCCAAGGAATGAAAGAAAACTAATACAGTCTTTATTAAGCAATTTAATCCATGATTAAATTCCTTTTTTTTAACTGGTTCGTCACACTGTTCAATTTCAAGCACCTTTGTTTCAGCAATAGGATGATACGTTGCCAATAGTTATTGAAGTTGGCTGAAGATACTCTCTTTCTGCTTCAGATAAGCACAACATAGGCCTTTTTCTTTCTTTCTTTCTTTTTTCAAAAAGGATTTCAAGTTGTCTAGTCAATTTCTAAAACCCTTTTAATTGTTTACAGTCTTCATATATAAGCATTTGAGCTTATTTATCAGGTCAGAGACTCTCGTGCATCACATAACTGCTGGGCTTATAAGGTGAGCAGATCTGTCGAGAAAATGAAACAATAATTCCATAATGACTGCTGAAGAGCAAGATCAGATTGTGACCGGTACCTCATATGCAAATCTTTTCTGTCATTCTAATACAGCTTGGGGAGCAGTACAGATTTAGTGATGATGGTGAGCCAGGAGGTACAGCTGGAAATCCCATTTACTCAGCAATTGTGTCATCAGGACTAGATAGAGTTATGGTGGTTGTCATCAGGTTATGTTCTTAAACAATTTGTTTTATAAATATATTGTATCAAAGGATAAATATTTTTAAAGAATACCATTGTCTTGACGGGATGCTTTACCTTTCATCTTTTTACGGGTCATTTCCATCCTGATTATTTGTCTTGCCAACACTCAATAGATACTTTGGCGGAATAAAACTAGGCACTGGAGGCCTGGTTAGGGCATACAGAGGAGTTGCTTTGGATTGTCTAAGAAACGCTGCAACTTTTGTGGTAAAACCGAAGGTCACATATATTTCCTGTATCTAATATGTGTTACGAATTTTCTTTCCAAGATTCTATTAACATTTTTGATTATGATAACATCTAATTAAATGGTATTCATCGAGAATGTATGCTCTGCATATTTGATAGCACACAAGATAATCTTTTTATGAATTTGTTGCTGCAGGTTGCAATTGTTTTGGGAGTTCCTTATGATCTCTTAGGCAACATTGATCACATGGTAATTTGCGTTCATCAGTTGTTGGATTAAGTCATGAGATTGCTTGTAAATATTGGCTGTTACTTTCAATTAAGCTTGACTTATTTGTCTGTAGATATCTGTGTTATTTGACACAGTAATCCTGCTGCATTTTGCTTTTGATTCACCACGTACCCAGGGTTATTTAGACGTTGTTCAATATGTTCAATCATGTGCTGATGAAAGGGTTATAATTCATGATTATTTCTAATGTTTTTCAATTTAGCGTCTATGTTTACATTTTATAAGATCAGATCTTGTAATTTTTAATTATTCCATGTATTTTTGATCAGATTGTTAATGATATCTTACCTCAACCTCATATTGATAGGTTGGATGGATAAACATTGTTTTCACAACTCCGTACATTCATTTAATGGGATTGTATCACCAATTACAACTATTTCCATTAGGAGACGTTTTCGATTCATTCAAAGAAATCTAGTATGTCCTTTTTATGAGATGATTTCCTTCTATTTTAGCACAGCCCCTTTGGATTGACATTGTGAACTGAAAGATTTAAGTCAGAAATCTTAATAATTAGCTATTAATAACCACTCCTAAGAATTGCAACTTATTTCATATTGGTAGACCCCTACACTTTTCCAGCTATTTTTCATCTATCTGATGTTTGAGGTGAGAAACATTGCTTTTAGAGGTACAAAACTAAATACTATTCAAAAGCCAGTTGCTTCCATATGGTCTAATCTCTACATAGATATTTGAAATTGTATCTTTCCTTTGAGAGACCAATAACTTACCAACTTTTTAGATCATTAAGACTAACACATATCAATAATGATCTAAGGTTGATGGTAACCCATGTTTTTACCCATAACATTGTTACAATCTTTCTTTGGTTTTAATTGTGTTTGTATAAATGGTTCTGCAAAAGGTTGTCCATGTAATAGGAAACAGACTGATTTCTTATGCAACATTGTTCTATAAATAAGGAGCCATCAGAGAATTTGGTTAAAGAAACGTGACCTTTCTTACATGATTGAGGATTAATTGTGCTCAACCCTGGAGTTTTGTTTAAATTTTTGAAAGATTGTTAGTAGATGGAAGGAGTATTTGTTGATTAAGGAAAACTCTAGATACTTCATTGGGGGCTTGGATATTTTGGATTTAAAGGCCTCGTATGAAGAGGTTTAGACTGGCTTTTTAGCTTGTTAATGTGTTGTCCTCAAGTTAGTTGCTATCAGTGAAGGAAGAGCTCCAGATTGTTGCCTCTAAACCAGTTCTAGAGAAAATAATAATAGCATCTGCAGACTGTGTGTGTAATAATTCCTTGCAGGGAAAAAAAATGCAGAAGAAGAAGAAAGCAAGAGGATGCAATCTTGACGCCTTTGACGGGTTGGATGGTATTTGCCATCTGTAGAGATCTTTTCAATTAAAGAAGTACCTTTTAAAATTTTCTGCCCTTGAACAAGGCTTCATTGATCTTCTAATAAAATTCTTTGGGAAATGACTCTTATCCCGTCGTTTGTTAGCAGCTGAAGTTACCTTGCAGACATTTCTAGGCTGTGTCCAGGAAATTGCCTGCCTTAATCTGTTTTGGGAGAACTGAAAGGGCATACATTGTAGTATGAGAGGAACTCCAACAACATACACATTCAAGCCAAGAACTTTTAAAATCTTGATAGAGATCAACAAACTGTGCTCTAGGTTTGGGTGCCGTATCATTTTGCATCTGAAATATTAGAGTTAATTCTCATGATTTCTATTTCTCTATATTGATTTGGCACTACCTCTTTGAGTATGCAACCTAAAAGGCATGTAAACTTTAGAGGCAATTACCACCACAGGTAGGCCAATACCATATGTCAGTGGGGGCTGGTTCCTCTTATCACTTGCCCCTTGTTATGAATTTTGCAACTTCATTTTAAAATGCTCTCAACGTTCTTACCTAAATAACTGAGTCAAACCACAAAAGGTTAATATTTAAAATTAGGCTGGACTGCCGACGTCTTCAAGCCTTAATAGATTATAATTTTGGCCAAGAGATCAACGACAAGTTGTCTGTTGGCTGGACTTTGTCATAGAAAATAGATAATTATTGTCCTAATGTTAACCTAAGACATGAACTTTTTCAAGGGAATTACCAGTTGGTTGGACTTTATCACACAAAATAAATAATTCTGGTAATAATGCTGGGCCAATATATGAATTTTTTCACAAAAATTACTAGCTGATTAGACTTTGTCATGGAAAATAAATAATTTTAATCATAATACAAAAACCAACAGAAAATTTCAAGTTGCGTATATAAACAAAAACCAACAGAAACCTTCATGTTGAGCAATCACTATGACAAGAATTAATAGTGGTTCTGATTGTTTGTCAACATGAAAGTATCGGTAAGAGTTCAATTCTTGGTAAATCAATTTTGGAATTTCATTAATTTAAACCAAATAATAGATATATATTATAAATATATAGCTAAACTTGTTTTTAATTCTAATGGTAGATTAGTAACTTGAGATGATTATTTTATTAAAAATTTTATCCTATCATCTTGGCTGGTCATAAAGATCCTGGCTAATCTCATTGTACTTCAAATCTTATTGTATTAATAAAATTTCTTTTTACTTATTTTTTTAAAAAAGAGGCTGCCTGCTCTAACCTAGATTTCTTTTAATTTCATGGCATAGTGGCTCTTGATATAGTGGTTTTCCTAAGTGCATTATGAAATAGAATTAAAACATTATCCGTGATTTTTACTTTATTGTATAGGTATATACTTTTCTGGTCACAATTTTTGCAAATGAATATTCCTAATCGAGAATGCCAGATTTTTAAGTACATTTTAATTACTTTAATGTTTTCTATGGGCGTTCAGAACACAGAATTTTTAAGTCTTTTTGTTTTTTTCTTGCTGACATTGCTGAAAGTTCTATAAATGTACAACTCGAGAAGAAGATTAAATTGTTTTGGCAGTTAAATTCACTGTATTGGTTATGCTAATACGAAAGTGTAAAAATGACAGTTTTATCATTATTAATTTGTTTTGTTTTTCATTTGGAGGTGACAGCAATTTTTTTCTACAGTTGCAGTCTCACGGTGTTGCTAATCTGAGGCATGAATACGGGGAGTCTGGAAATTGTTGTAACATCACATTTGATGTGGAAGTTGACAAAGTGGATGATTTAGAACAGTATGTGCAGAGTTCATGTCATGGGCGAGTAACACTGTCTTTGAGAATCTAAACTGAATCGATTATTTCCTAAAATCTATCAAATTATACAATGAATTGATATTTTTTTTACAAAGGTTGTAATTGATTGAATGTCCAATATAATTATAAGAATGGGAACTTCCTGATTGATTCAAGTGCACAAAGGCTTCCAATATCCATGCTTCAACTATATGTTTATATATGCGCACATGCATTGCGTCCTTGTATTACCGTAGTAATCTTCTATGAATGAAGAATAAGGTTGATTGCAAAATTATTGAATAAGTGAAACCACATAATTTTAATAATAAATTGCCCTTATCATAAGAACATGTTGAAGGCTTGTATTTTAAATATTTTGAACTCTTAACAACGAGGTGTTAGCCTAGTGGTAATATTCTTGATTTGAAGGCTCTAAGTCATGGGTTCAATTCTTGTAGATAATGTTGAGTTATACAATTTGGGATTGACCTATATTACAATTATTTTTAGGGTTATTCAGTGAAGCATTGTGTGGCCCCATTCTTGAGTCCAAAACCAGCCAAATGTTCAATAGTGGATACAAGATAGACTATCCCTCAATGTTCATAGCACTTGCATGCATAACATAAGTGTACAACACTTGTTAGTCCATGTGTTACACCCCACCCCACCTAGAGTTAGTAGGTATGGTCATATGTTTATGATTTAGATATTACATGTGGAGTCCTAGTGGGTTTTTGGAGATGAGTTAATGTATTTTATATGTTATGAGGCTTTGTTTTTATGTTATGATTATAATGTCTTTATATGCTTAACTATATCACTAGTCTTGTGTGATGTGTTATATAGGTGATGTTGTTGGCAGAGGTGTTGGTTTGGGGTACAAGAACACCTATTTAGTATGTTTTTTTATGCTTTATGTGTAATTTTGGTATGTAAGCAGTACTATAACACTATGTTGCATGATGTTTAGGTGTGGTTTTGGCATGTGAATGTGTAATGTGTTTGATAAAGATCTCGTAGGATCAAACAGATTTTGATTTGGAGTCCTAGTGTGTTTATTACGTAGGTTTAAAGTTGATATTAATTGTGGAGATAAAAAAATATATATTCACTTATGAAAATTACATCTTAAAAAAAATGCAATAAAATAACTTTTAACCAAAAAAAAATAAAAAAAATAAAAAAAAAGTAAACTCACATCATGTCAGTAAAGCTCACTGTTGTTTTTTCCTTTGTTTTACTTAACATATAAAGTAAAAGTAAGGTTTTTTTTATGTTGTTTACCATCGCCTCATCACTGTGCATGGGAGAAATTGGGTTTTGGTTTCTATTTTTCTTCTATTTGCAGATACAGAAATGAGGGTTACGTTTGTTCTTTTCTCTTTTTCTTCATTTTCTTCTATTTTCCTCCTTTTTTTGGATTCCGAGCCTTTTAGATAGGTTTTGTTTCCTCTGAACCTGGATTTGAGATTGTTGTGGCCATATCTACATAGGTGCAAAACTTGTTAAGAGCACAATGGAGTTTTGAAGATTTTTTACTTCTTTTGGCCTTTTTACCCTAACAATTTTAATTGGTGGGTTGTCTTTATTTTTTCTCTGTATTTTTGTGCTGTATTAGTGTATATGATTATGCAATGTGATCATGTGGGGGTAGATAGCTCAAAGATTGAGCTTGGATATGTTATTTTGTTTATTTTCTCAAAATTGTTGGATTTTGGTTACGAATTGTGGATGAATATATATGCAATGTATAGGATTATGTGGACTTGTGGAATATGATCTGTGGTGTTGATGAGCCTCGTATGATTGGAATATGCTATTTGTGAGGCGTATTGGGGTGCAAGCATTTTTGGACATTCCAATCCTTTTTGGTGATACTTAATAATATTTAAATATTATTTTATTAATCAAACTTTGAATGTGCATAACTTTGTTTCCAAGAGTTTGATTTAGGTAAAATTAGTATTATTGGGATTGTTTTGGAAAGTACTTTTTAATCGTGGGATTAGTTTTCTCCTTGGGTATATATCATTTTGAAGGTTATTCTAATGATCATTTGTATGGAAGTACGTGTCTTTTGAGGAACATGGTATTGTTTTGTCATATCGAGGTCTTCATGTTATTCTGTTGCATCGTGGTATTGTTTTCATAGAATGACTATAACTGTTAGGGGTGGATATGTGTGGTTATGTTGTTTGGGTATGTTGTACTTATAACATGTGTTGGCTTAAGCTAGTTGGACTATGTATATGTTTTTATGATGATGCTTGTGATGGTCGTTGGTAGGTGGTGCTAGAATGAGAATGTGGATTGGTTGGTGATGAGGCACTGTGGAGTTAGTATGGATTGATCCCTATTGTGATACATTGGTGAGGCTTCTATCTCATGCCTCATCTTGAGAGTGGGAGAGCGTAGGTGTGTTCGTCCTTACAGTTGGTCCATGGCATAGGTGTGTTTGTCTCTATTGCTAGTCCTCCAGAAGGCTAGTGGTTGCGAGTCATAGGTTGATGACCTTAGCACTAGTTGGATAAATAAAAGACTAATAAAAGACCTGCAGGCAGTGGTTGGTATGAGTACTTATGGCAATGTTTCACATGCTACATTAAGTGCGGATATGCAAGCAGCCACATGGGCTATGTTTGTGATAGTATTGGTTTGTGAGTCATATCGTTGAGAATAGGTGTTTTGTTTGGATTATGATGTGTGGATCATGAACTATTTATGGGTATGATGACATGGGCATGATAGATGAGGTTGAACCATGGCTTTGTCTATGCTTGTATGATAGTATGTTAGCTTTATGGGTGATATGGTGTGTGTTGTTTTGAGCATGTATGAGACTAACAATGTTGCAGGTTGCTTTGTACCCCACTCCTCTCCTCTAGTGTAGCACTTGTTGACCCATCTAGCAGGGGAAGTGTAGAGGCTTCCCACTCTGTTGTGTACTGACTTTATGTAATCACAGATGAAAGGTGTAGGAGCCTAGATGAGCATAGAGAGGAAGGGTAGAGGAGGGGAAAAATCTTTTGTGCTGGGTTGATGTATATTTTTATGCACAATAGTGTGGACTAGATACCCTTGTATGAAACTCTCTGCACTCTTCTATATACAATAATGAGGCTTATATGTTTTTTTGTATTGTCGCAGAGCAATGTATATTTTGCTTTATAGAGACATGCATTTTTATAATGTGATATGTATGTTTTGTTTTTGGTATGGTAGGAAAGTTCTGTATCATTGACTTTTCTTATTATCATGTATTTTGCACATTATTGGTTTTAGTTATCATGCTTCTGTGTTAAGATTACTTAATCCTAGGCATCACCCTGGCCTAAGCTAGGGCAGGGTGTTACACCATGGGTTAGGAGTGTATCGAGTATTCCACATGAAATCATATAAGTGACATGACCAACATGACATAGATACATGCATGACCATAACAAGCACATGAAACAACAAGAGACATTGTTCTCCTAGAAGAACTAAAACATATTCCTACTCTAATGCATTTAGCTTTAAGCCCCACTCTCAAAGAGAGAGGTGGTGGCTTGAGTATCAAAGTTGAAGCTCCTTTGCAAATCTACATATCCTTGTGACCAAGTACACAAAGAAATTAAAGCCAATGTAGTTCTTTAGTGATGGTTGTGATAGCATGGAACCTATGAGAATCTTCACACTCCTCCAACCCCTTTTCTGGAGAGAAGTAGCCTTTGATTCATCAACAAGACATGTTTCCTACAACACCTCTAGATTCCTTATTAAATTTTCAATTCTACATTAGTGTAGCCATTCACTTAGCAACCTAACAACATACCTTGATTTTTTTTAAAAATTTAGAGGGTGGTGTTAAAACTTTGAAATAGTTTGACTGTAAGTACATTCCAAGACATATAACTAACATGATACATTAAAAATATTGTATAAGTACATTCCAAGACATTTAGCCAACATGATACATTAGAAATATTATAAAAGAATATAATAACATTAGATTAACATGTCCTTTGCAATTGAACTTGTGACTTATACATCCCAAGTGATACACTCTAACCACATGAGGAATGACTTTTCAATATAAGCTATATTCTAAAAGTTCTTTCATAAATTATATAATAATGTTGATTGTAAGATGTAAAATTTAAATATTCTAGAAATTAGACAACATAAATTAAATAACCATGCTGCTACAAGGTTGGTGAGTGTTGGAACCCTAAAAATAATTGTAATATAGGTACATCCCAAGAGATATAGTCCAATTAGAACTTCATAACTCAACATTGACTCCTAGAATCAAACTCATTTTAAAAATATTTGAGTTTACATTTTATAATAAGCTCTATGTTATAATTTATAAAATTGTTTTATGGTTTTTAAAATTCTGCTTATATTCGAAGATATGCTGGTGCCCCAAAACTTGACCAAACAAAATAATTTTAAATTTAAGATACGTTGCAAATTATTTACAAGGAACCATCGAGAAGCCTCACTGCCTGTTTTGTTTCGAAACAAGAAGCTTAATTATACTACCTTGTACTAAAATGACAAGGAAATAATGTGAAAAAGAAACATGTGAAATTTATTTCGATCTCAGATATCCTTTTTTAAGTATTTCAAAGTAATGAAGGTGAGAACGTTTTAAGCAATTTTGAAGTCTCCTCATGGAGGTAAAACGAAGCAAGGGATCGTTGAAGGCAAAAGCCAAAAAGCAATCCTGCAACAATTAATAATAAATAAAGAGGAACCGAAAGACATCTTGTAACTCAAAACATCATGCTCGTTGCACTAACCTGGGTGAGTCACGGCTAGCTTAGCAGGACCCAGAATAAAACGAGCAATCCCATCGGTAAGCATGTTTTTGTTGTTTTAGATCAGATGGTAGAGAGCAAACAATCAATCCCAGCAAACATAAAAGGGTTAATGTTTTGACCAAGCCCAAAAACACGGGATTATAGACGCAGTGGTATCACCCAGGTCTGAGTTAGTAAAACATCTTGCGAAGGAGTGCATTAGCTAACGTCTGGGAGATGCCACTGAGAGTGACGAGACAATTTTCATTACAGGCAACCAACAATGCTTTTCTTTACAAACTACATCAAGATGTTCAACTATTTGAAACTTTCTGACATCTACAGTGCTCGTCATCATATATCTTTGCTGTATAACTGAATTGAGGGGGTGAGTTACGTGTTGCTCTAACCAGTTTGACTAGGAGTTTCAGCGGAGGCAACCTCAGTGCGTCAATATTCAAACTTAACCAAATCTGAGCAAATTAAAGAAATTTTAAGCACCGACTCGTCATTCTCGGAATTTTGGGTTGCTATCTTGACTTCTCGTTTGATCCGCAAAAAAAATCAAAAACAAAACCAAGCAACATTTCACACCGCTGATTGCGAAAACAAAACCAAGCAACATTTCACACTGTTAATTGCGAATTTTAATCACGTGCATGTAAGGTGGCAGGTAGATTTAACAACATGATCTCAATATGTCAATATTGAAACTTAATCAGACTTGAATATTGAAACTTAATCAGACTTGAACAATTTTTTCCTTGAGTTAGGTACGAAAATAAAACAAAACAACATTTCAAACTACCGACTAAGATTTTTCTCCTGAGTGGGTGGATATGGTTTTCTATGGCCACCTACCTAAGATCTTAGTCCTCAGCGTTTTCAAACTTATCCAAATCTGAGCAACGTTTCAGTGAGTCAATATTCAAACTTATTCAAATCTGAGCAAATTAAAGAAATTTTAAACACCAATTTGTCATTCTTGGAATTTTGGGTTGTTTTCTTGACTTCTCTTTTGTTCTGCAAAAAAATCAAAAACAAAACCAAGCAACATTTCACACTGCTAATTGCAAAAACAAAACTAAGCACCATTTCATACTGCCAATTGCAAAGCGTGCATGTAAGGTAGCATAGATTTGAGAACAGGATCCCAATATGTCAATATTCAAACTTAAACGTGAACAGATTTTTCCTCGACTCAGACTAAGTATGAAAATAAAGCAAAGCAACATTTCAGGTTACCGACAGATTTTTCCTGAAAATAAAGCAAAGCAATATTTCAGGTTACCGACTAAGATTTTTCTCCTGAGTGTGAAGGATATCTAGCGTGGATATGATTTTCTATGACCACCTACCTGATCGTAGTTGTCAGCATTTTCTGACTGCTGATATCTGCATAAATTCTGGCAAATGCCAAACTATGGTGCTACACATTGCTATTCTGTAAACTTTCATGCATGCATGCCTGATTGCCTCAAGCACTTGCTCAAAAGATCTCCGGATGGCGTGCCTTTCAATGCTTCTTTCTCTGTGTTTGCTCTTTATGGGTATTGATGCTCTAACAGATTCAGAGGGTGCACTCAGCGATGTCAGAGCTTTGCTTGAATTCAAGAAACACATCACCCATGATCCACTCTCTCTTCTCGCAGACTGGGATGCCACTGCTGTGAATGCATGCAATTGGACAGGCATTGTCTGCTCTACTAAGCATTCAGGCCGGGTCGTGGAGATCATTCTGGAAAACGGCACGTTACAAGGATCCCTTTCTCCTCACATTGCCAACTTATCATTTCTGCAGGTACTTGATATCTATAACCAATCTCTTTCAGGAGAAATTCCATCATCTCTTAGCATAAGCTTTATGTATTGGATTTGTGCTTCAATAACTTTACCGGAGGGATCCCTGGTGATATAGGAAACCTTACTTTACTGCAGTATTTTTATCTCTGTGATAATTCCTTGAGCCGGGAAATTCCCCAATCTGTTGCAAATTTCAAACAGCTTAAAGAGGTTGATCTTGCTCTAAATCTGCTAAGTGGGCAAATCCCCTCTGTGTTAGGAACATCCCGCAAACTTGAATACCTTGGGCTCTCTGACAACAGCATTAATGGTGTCATACCTGCACAATTGGGCAACCTATCCTCCCTGAACATTCTGGATCTCAGGACTAATCATCTAGGCGGTTTCATTCCTTCCTCGCTTGGCAAGCTCCACAATCTTCACAAATTATATCTTCATCGAAACAATCTCATTGGAAGAATTCCCCATTCCCTCAGCAACCTCACTTCCCTCACATCCTTCTATTTATCTGATAATAATTTGCAAGGCCATCTTCCTTCCTGGTTAGGCAGCTTTCACAAAGTGCAGCATGTCAGTCTATATTACAACAACTTCACCGGGAGTATCCCTCAGTCATGGGAAAATGCCACCCAAATCCAAATCCTTCAGTTAGCCGGTAACAGGTTATCAGGAACACCACCGTCCTGGTTAGGGAGAGTCTGCACTGAAATGCAAAACTTGCATTTGGGTGAAAATTATTTTACAAGTGGAGTCAGCAGCCACGGCCAGCCAATTCCTTTCTTGGAAGCTCTTGCTAATTGCTCTGGTTTAACAAGATTTTCTATGATGCAAAACAGGGACATTACCGTCCAATTTACAAGGTTTCTGGACAAGTCTTCAGGTGTTGGATCTGTCCTACAACTTTATATCTGGCAGCATCCCAGAAAGCATAGGGAATTTAACATCTCTTTTGTCTCTTCATCTTGAATGCAATATTTCTCAGATACTAAACTTGAGGTCACTGCAGTTCGTCACTCTTCAGAAAAACCAACTCAGTGGTCAGGTTCCTACCGAAATCTCTCGCTTAAACCAGTCACTTGTATATATGTATTTGTCTGAAAATACATTCTCAGGCTCCATCCCTGCCAGTCTTGGGAAGCTTAGTAATCTGCGTGGGCTGTACCTTGATGGGAACTTGCTGTCTGGGCAAATTCCTTCAGAATTGGGAAACTGCTATGTTCTTGAAGATCTTAAACTCTCATCAAACAACCTCTCCGGACCAATACCACCAGAGGTTGCTGGTCTCAAATCTATTATATTTTATTTTGACTTGTCAGCAAATAGTTTGAGTGGAGAAGTGCCACCAGAAATTGCAGTACTAGATATGGCATGGTACATTAAGCTTTCAAACAACCAACTTTCAGGGAACATTGCCCTGTACATGGATAGCTGGTTGGATGCCCGGCAGATCAATCTCAGTTTCAATAAATTCAGCGGCAATCTTTCCAACTCCGTGGGGAATATGATGACACAACTTCAAAGCATCGATCTGTCTCACAATAATTTTACAGGGTCAGTACCTTCATCTCTGTTAAATCTTTCGTTTCTTCATTTTTTTAACTTTTCCTGCAACAACTTTGATGGAGAAGTTCCCTGTTTGCAAAGTTCCTCAAGTAAGCTAAAACTGAGCAGATGGTCATTCCTGGGAAATCCAAATTTGTGCGGGAGATGCTTTGATCTCAAAATGTGTCCAAAACCTGCTCAACGCCATAGCATTATGAAAATTGTGCTTGCGATTTTAGGTGGCCTTATATCGCTGGTTCTAGTTGGTACAGGGATTTTGTTAATTCTCAGAAAAATCAATGAATCCAAAGCGAAAACCGCAAGGATAAGTGAAAAGTTCTTAAAGCTATCTGTAGAAGAACTTAACAGGGCCACAGACAATTTCAATTCCTGCAACTTGGTGGGTGAAGGCACTCATGGAAAGGTGTACAAAGGTGTTTTAAGTTCTGGTGCGGTGGTTGCTCTAAAATGCTTTTTTTTCTACTGATCGCTGGGGGAATGAGAAAACATTCAAAAAGGAGTGCCGTGCTTTAGGGAAGGCAAAACACCGCAATATTGTGAAGATTATTACTGCAGTATGGTCAGATGAACTGAAAGCGTAATGGCAATCTACATTCTCTGCTTCATAGCAGACAAGATGGTCAGTTGACCCTATTAAAGTTGCCACTCAGATTGAAAATGTTGACTCAGCTATTTGCATCATGATTGTAATTTTCAAATCCTCCATTGTGACATCAAACCAGAGAACGTGTTATTAGCTGAAGATATGACTGTCAAGCTCTCTGATTTTGGGATATCCCACATCATGGAGGATTTTGATGATCCAAGGACATTATATTCTTCTATTGGTGTAAAAGGCTCTATTGGATATATTGCTCCAGGTATATCTTTTTTTATTTTATTTTTATAAAACATTTGTATTATTATTATCATTTTCAGTGATAACCAGGTGCATATGCTAAATTTCTGGTAATGGTTTCAGAGTACGGCATCGGAGAAAGAGCATCAGTGAAAGGAGATGTGTACAGTTTTGGTGTGGTTACCTTAGAAGTCATCACAAGATTGAAGCCCACACATGAGATAATTTCTGGGAATCTCACATTGCCACTGTGGATCTCCACCGCATTGGAAGGAAAGTCAGGTGAAGAAAGAACACAAACATTGAAAAATATTATAAAGTTGGCAGATGAAAGTGGGGGAGGAATTGCAATGGACAAGGATGAAGAAATGTCAGCAGTGGAAAGCATTTTGATGGTAGGACTAAGATGCACCTGGATGAGACCAAGCATGAAGGAAGTTGAGTCAATTCTGCACTCAATTGGTATTCAGAATTTTCAAAATCAGAGGACAACACCAGCAAATTTGGAAGAAATTTTAAGAGTACTTGAATCACAGCCCTCACTCTACCAAGGAAATGTGGAATCTGAAAGTTCTGATTAGTGATTCTAATAGTGCTCTTTTGGTGCAAGCAGAGATCTGGGATCGACAATATTTTTGCTTTACAGTACATACTGGCTTTAGCTATCTTTCCATTGCAAAAAACTATATTTCCATTCAGCCTGTCTAGATCTTCATGCATCTGCCAAGAAACGTCTTTAAATCTTAATAGATGCCTTTTATACTTCCCCTTAGTCTAGGAGTGCTCTGCCCCATGATCCCATGGCATTTTTCCTTTGCACCCATAACTCTTGTGAATGAGTTATTTTACAACACCCCTGATTTTACATTCATGTTCTTTATTTTCTACACTTTTCTAGAATTACAAAGAAATAAAGATATTGAAAATTCACTTCCTTTTCATTTCAAATTGCAAAGTTGAGTGCGGCAAAATTAAGTTTGGTTTCTTCTACTCTGATATTGGTGCACTAAAGCTTTGTTTATAGCAGAATCCACCCTGAAAGTAAGCTTAAAAACTTCAAATGGAAATTGTGACCAGCAGTTACATCCAGAGATCTATACATATATATCGAATTGCCCAGAGATCTATACACCAAACAAATGATACCATTCAACTAATAAAATATTGAAGGAAACGAAGGCTCTTAGTTTAAACTTTAAAGAACAGAAAACAGTAAATGAATACATTTCTTTCCCATCAGTAATAATCATTTAGCGGATAAAGTAGGAGGCTTTTGCTTCTTTTTCTTTATGAAGAAGCGATGTATCTTTGTCCTCATGTGGCCTACGGATCTAGGATGCGTGGATGCTTTACGGTTAATTTTATTTTTAAAACAAAGTTAGTTTTTGCTAAAAGTTTTGCTTGAGTAGAGATACGGCAAATTTGATTGAATTCGTTCTACAGGTTGCCTACTAAACAAATTGGCTGGTACAAAGCTCAACAAAATTCTGATTATAACAAAACCTCAAAAGGAAGCTGTACTATAATGAAAATTTTGAAATGCTTGATGAAAATTGCCCAGTTAAAAGATAATGCAACAAATTTACCAATACCAACACAAGCATAGAAAAGATTGTGGATTACCTACGGACGTATGATAAATAAACGAGACAAACACAGAACAAATCAAACATGTTGCAAACTTTAACAACCTTTTTCTTTAAAAAAAAGTTGGAATACGCAATTCAAAAATTCTGCAAATGTGCGGGTGTGGCTTTAGGGAAAAAAAGAAACTTAAAAAAGAACTCCGTTACAATCCTAAACTTGTATTAAAATATAATAAAAAACATGCAAAGCTAAGAAAAGATGCATTTTGACCTCGCAAATTTATAAAAGCAGCAAGAAGAGATGACAATTATACCAGTGCATCATCATGAAACAGGCATTGAGCAATCTTAAAATGAAAGGAACACGAAGCAAATGTTTCAAGATTGATCAGTTTAAACAAAATGCGTATTCAAATTTTCCCTCATTGCAACTATAACAAGGCTTACGATGTCCTAGAAAAATATTGCATCGGAATGATCATGCCTAATTAAGACAGGCATACTTGAAAAAAGCTGCAGTTTGACCAAGCAAATCAGCAAATCTAGAGAAACCGTAAAAAAATAAGTCTAATGAGTATACAAGTCCATCATCAAAAGACATGAACAATTAAGCTGGAAAGGGAAGAACAAGAAAAGGCTGCAAAATTATAGAAATTAAAATGAAATTACAAAGTATAATGAAATAGAAAAACATTATCGTTTGCTACGGGAAAATATTAATAAAAATCTTGTTTTAACAACGCAATTTGCCTACTCGTCGGACCCTATATTGCAGGTAGCTAAGATTGCTTTTGAATGGCTCTATGTACTTTTGTTGTTAAACTGAAGGAGAACATAACGATATACTCTTCAGAACTGAATCTCTAATTTGCAAATCATAAACCACATGCTTTAAATAATTAACTGAGCAATGATTGGCTGACAACTTTTCTAAGCTTTGACAATGAAAAGGTAACTTGTACTTTAGGCACCAATATGGGTATTTAATTAAATAATATTAATAACTCTATGTAGTTTTCTTACATTCTTTCACTTAGTCTAAATCCATTGTAATGCTTATAAAACTTAGGGTGTGTAACATCATGATGCTTATAAACTTAGGAAGGAATCGACCATAAACATTATAAAACAAAATTAAATCCCAAAAGATAATGGTATAAAAAGAAAATCCACATCGGATTGCTTATATTTAAAACATAGTCTAAATTCTCAATAGAGTTAACAATTAATATCATTAGTACATCCATCTCAAAAACATCATGTCCATCATTACATAAGATCCCAAGAAAGCTACAACTAAAAAGAAGGAAAAGCTTACTTGAATAAAGCTCCAATAATCACCAAGTTCCTAGCTCCTACCACTTGAATTTGTATACAAACGTGCAGTAAAAGTTAGAAGCCTTCTAGTAGAGCCAACCACCTTGGTGCACCTTGAACAAGCTATAGGATGGGGCCACATGATGTACAAAAAGGTCATCTCAAGATTTACAAGATTAGAGTTTACATCTAATGCCAAGAATTGATGCCAAATGCTTACCTAAACCACCAAACTTCATTCATCATTTTGCTTACTTTTATCTCATTCAAATTGTTGTTTAACTGTCCATGTGAGGATTATATTGTATTAAAGCAATAAAGTATTCTTTATTTTTTGGGAAGGAAAATCCTATATCCCTTCTTGTATATCAATCTTCCGTGTAGCTTTATTTATCCTTTCCTTATGTATTCTGATTATAATCATCATCACATGTTCATTTATCAAATTTTTTATCTTTCATCGATACCCTCTCATTACTAAACATGATCGGTAGGTTAAATTTGTATTCAATTGGTGGAATGTTCCCCTTCATTTTGTAATCATTGATTTATAAAGGCTATATTGCTCTTAAGACCATTTACAAGTGCAAGTTAGACATTACTCGTTTAATTTGTGGAGGCATTGTTTGTAAGGTTGTAACAGAACAATCTTGCAACAAAAAGAGGAATTGCTTGGAGGGGCATTAGAGTAAGTTGAGATCAATTCATAAATCCAAAAACACAAGATTGAGATGATGATTTCATCAAATCAACCATTCAAAGCTCTACTAGATTAGCCATTTATAACTGCTTGCACATCCATTATGTTAACATTTGATTTAATCATGTAAATAAAAAGCACATTAATAGTAAAAAACTAGAAATTAAGGATCTCATTTGGTAAAGATTGGACAAACTCAACAAGAGGAGGATTTCTAAGAAGGATGCCCAAAAAAATGTCAATATGAATTCTACCTATAAAACCATTAGAAAAGGAAATTTCCAAATACTTAAATACACCATTCAATATTCATGAACTAGGTAATGTAGCCTATGCATGTCATTTAAGTGAAAAATGGGTATGATTACTATGCCTACCATTTAAAGGGTACATGTCATACATTAATAATTCCACCAACATGTATTTGGTAGTTTTATTGGCTGTGTTTTCATTTTACCAATGGAAATAAGATGGAGAGATGTAAAAGAGTTAACTACTTGTCAAATAGCACTTTAAAATGTGTTAAAATGTATGTATAGTATAGTCTTGAAAATCTTAATAATTAGATACTATATGTTAGTTTGGCTCTTGATGAATCATGTTTTACATGAGCCTCAATATCTACGTGATATCGTGGCCCAAGATGTGATATCGGGCATGCGATATCGTGGGGTACTCCTCGGCCTATAAATACAACCCTTGGGCACACGATTCAGCGGTAGTTCTTGAAGTCAAGTAACGAAATTCTTGCAGTTTGTTCATTCGAGGGTTAGAATATTTTCCAAGTGCCTGTAGCAGGAGCTCTAAGTGTAATCAGATTTTTATTCAAGCATTGATGTACCTGAACACACCATTGTGTTGGCAATAAAGACAAGCTCTTTGATTCATCCTTGTAGCACTTGAGATTTTCTTTCTTTATGCATTTATACATTGTGATTTCATGTAGTTCACATTTAATGTTATTCATTTAGCAATTAATTTTAATTAATTAAGAAATTAATTAAAATACACAAGCACGACCCCTTCGAACATACGTGTGACACTTGGTAGCTTAGAAATGGTTAGCATTTGACAACTCAGCAGTGTTTACACAAAGTTTAGGATGTGTCCGGGAAGTGGGGATGGTTGCTTATGTTAGGCTAGATTAGACAATAGTTCACTTAGCATTTAATCAGTCTAACTGCCATTATTGTTTTAGGTGATCAAATTGATAAAACAAAATGATAAAAATCTTATGCCTCAGTTACACTTAACCATGTACTTGCGCTTCACAAGTGAGACTGGAAAGACAATGAACAAACAAGACAAACTCATCATTTAGCTCTAGTGTACTTGGTAATTAAAGTCTGCAAAATTCGATCAGATCACACATGAACGCTTGTGATTCGTATGGTTGGATGTAGGGGTACTTCACCGTTCATCATTGGCACCGTTGCTAGGGACTTTAGTTCTATGTGTGCTATCTAAACTTAGTGAAACTTAGTAACCTTGTCATTCAAATCCTAAAGGTCGAATCTTATAAAAACAAAATTATTATTACAACTAAATTAAATCTAATCGCACACTTCATATAGATTCATTAATATAAAATGTCTTCTTCTCATAGGAGTTTATCTCCACCCAGGGTAGACCAAGTACCTTAACAATACCAGGTGGTATATGCTCATCCCGATGAGTATGTACTAGACTTCACCTTCATCTTACATCAAGATGAAATGCTACGGTGGTGCAACATGGAAGGCAACATTGTGTTGTCACCGGATTGATCTATTCTATTTATGCTCCAACTAATGCTTGCACAACATGGACTTCAACATCTTCATGGGGAGTATGAGATGCAAAATCCTGATTCAAGGGATTACCATCCCACTGAAGCGCAAAGGTTAAGGGATCATCAACTAGAGCAACATTATGAGCTTTTAAAGGGCAAGGGGTCGAACACTTTTCCACCTCCACTTGGCCCATTGGATGGAGGCAAAAACTTCTCTTGGGGCTTTTCCTTTGGTGACACTCATCTCTTTGACTTTGGTCAAGGGGCCCTCAACCAGAATGTGCAATGCACAATTCATAATCCTGGTTCTTGCCAAAATAGATCCAATGATAAAAATGGATTTGGAGGAGTATGTCATGATAAAGGGGCAAATGGAAGTCACAATCGTGATCATGGTCACGATCATTGAAGAGAAGGTGATAGGCATCGACATGATGCAAGTCCTTTTTCCTCTTCCCCTTCATCGTCTTCTTCTTCTTCATTTGGCTCAGATTGTGGTTGCAAAGGGCATGATCATGATGGAGGTGATCAACAGGATTGAAATAATAGAAGGGACCGTAGGAACAGTCATGATAAGAGGCGTGGATGATCTAGAGAGACTCACTACCATGAAAGAAGGGTTAGTAGAGAACATCGTAGGCATCATCACTATGGCCTTGATGAACCTCTACTTGCCACTTGGAGCATGTTAAACATTACAGGGGTTGTGAGGATTCCAACAAGGCATGTAAAGGATAGTAGAATAAAGAGGTTGGACATGAACAACATCCCTCGGTTTGAGGGAGGCTATGACGCTAATTTGCAAAATCATCTCCAAGCCTTCTAGGATGCATGTGCCTTGTAGAATATTGAGAACGATTAGTAGAAGTTGAAATTATTTCTAAGGATAGTAATTAAGGAAGTAGAAAACTAGTATTGGTCCTTGGAATTGGAATCAATCAGGCAGTGGAGTACGATGTTAGAATTGTTTAATGGCAAATATCAAATGTACTCTCGAGTGTTCAACCTAAGGAAGTAGATCCAAGGGTGGAAACAAGAAAACCATGAGGCCTTGGATGCTGCTATTGGCCGATACTACTCTCTGTTGCATAAGTGTCCTAGCCATGAATATTCTTAGCTTGATTAACTCCGCCATATTATAGATGAGTTGTGATCCAAAGCAAGGAAAACTCTTGGTGTCTATGCTTAAGGGAGACCGATAGAGTTAAGCACCTGTTGGATCCAAAAGTTAATTGAGTAGGTAGCTAGGGAGGAGGGAGAACTGAGAAAGCAAGAAAGTGCAGAGGAATACAATAGAAACCCTTCAATTTCAAAAAGGGGGATTTGATTTTGTGATAGTGAGGATGAGTTAACAAGAGATGAGGTGGCTCATCAGAAAACCTTGTCACTCTAGAAATTGCAATTTGAAATTATGGCTAAGGTTGACCAATTATGGGACTCCATGGACAATAAGTTTCAAGTTGTTTTAGAAATTTCTAAAGAGTCCAAGGAACAAAGTGATGAGCGATAGCATCGGAGACATAAGGAAGCTAAACATGCCATGTCCAAGGGTAAGGGTAAGATGGTTGCGATAGAGATGGTTATAGATAACGAATTAGATGATGATGGTGGGTGTGACATCTGCCAGTATGAACATCCCAAGGGATGCTGTCTAATTATGTCACACTTGTAGGAATCTAGGGTGTATGCTTTACATCCACGACTTGCACAAAGGCAAACACCCAAAAGATTGTCTTATCCATAAGGCAACTCTTGATAGTTCCACCAACCATAATAGTATTATCCAAGTGGAACTCAACTACAAAACTATGAATTATACCAGCAGTGGCAGCAACCATAATCGTGGGCATTGGCACCTCCAAGATATTAGTACCCCTACCAGCAACCAAATTCCTATGGTTATTATGTTCAGCAACTTTCATCTCCACAGGAATCTTCTGGTCATGTTGCTTCTTAGCAACCTCACCACTACCCTCTTGAAATTTACCAACAACCATAAGCAAGGAGGAATGCCACCTACTATCCTCATGCTCCTGTTATTTCTACACCTACTCCTCCATCTCTTGCACAGATACCACCTTCTCCATCTATGCAGGGTGAATTTCCTGTCCAACCACAGCAAATAAATGCTATGAGGGCAATTAATCTATAACTAGTTAGCCAACTAAGTGGCTTGGAACCACAATAAAAGAAAAGATCCTTCTTTCGACCTCGTAGTCCACCAAAGCCCTCAAACACATCGTGTTTGGTAGCCCTACTCCTCCACTTTCCTCTACCTCACCTTTATCTGAGTTCCCTTGAAACCAAAATCTCTCTTGAATTCATATTGTGATGTTGACCCATGTTGTATATGATTAGATTCAAGTTGGTAACCTGCCAAGGAATTTAGCCAATCTCGGTAGTCCCTTAGTATATTTACAAATTTATGGGAATGCACCTTGTAAAGCTCTTCTTGACTCTAGTTCTGGTGTTAATATGATCTCACATGAGATGTATACTATGTGGAACCTTCCTCCCTTGAAGAAGAGTAACATCAGGCTGGAGTTGGTAAACTAGTCCATCACTGTTCCATTGGGATTGGTAGAAGACATTGTGACCACCATTTGTGAGTGGTCATATCCTATCAACTTCCTAGTAATCAAGGTGGAGAACTGTAAGGTGGACTTCCCAATTATTATGGGAAGGGCGTGGTTAAGCACTGTTGATGCTAAAATGGGCATTAGAGATCTTTCTTTAGAGATATCCAAAGAAAATGAATTTGGGAAGATCGAGAAGAAGAGGGTTCCATGTATTTCATATAGCGATTTATGGTGCCATTGTGTGCAGAAACTATGGTCAGTAAAGTGAACATCTATCTCTGCATGCAATCAGTGTGCACCAGAAGCTGAAATCGAAAGATGTCTGTACATGGTAGCCACAAAACAAGAAGGCACCCAATGGTTGATAGCTGATTCTAGCAGTAGTACATTGTGCATGGAACCTATTGAGGGCCTAATGTGTGATTATGTTGCAAGTATGGATGAACTCAAGCAGGTTCATCACTAGCTCTCTGAGGGAGTAAACAATGATATCAATTGGGGAGAGTTGGAGATTCTTGACAATTTCAAACAAGAACACCTTGAATTAAAGAAATTACTGACCAGAATGTAGTATGTGTTCTTAAAAAAATGGAAGGCTGATCATTATTAATGCCAAACTTATTGCAGGACAAAAGAAGATGTTGATGAATGTTGTGGAAAAATGGTCAGCAACCTTTGCTTGGTCATATTTTGAGCTCACAAGAATAGATCCAAGAACATGCTAGCATTGGATATACATTGACCTTGCCATTAAGTTGAAATGACAGCTGTAATGGCGATTGAATACCAAATTAAAGTAGATTGTCAAAGAGGAGATCGGGCAACTTCTCAAGGCGAGATTCATCTACCTTGTTGTAGATAGTAAGTGGATTAGCCCACTCATGATCGTGCCCAAGAAAAGAGGCAAATGATAGGTATGCATCAACTTCCAATTACTTATTATGGCAACTTTCAAAGATCATTTTCCATTGCCCTTTGTTGACCAAGTGTTGGGCACCATTTCTAGGCATAGCTACTACAACTTCCTGGATGGTTATAGTGGCTACAACCAAATCCAAATCACACCAAAGGACCAAGTGAAGACAACTTTCACGAGTCCTTGGGGGACTTTTTACTTACTATCAAATGTCATTCAATCTATGTAATGCCCCAGCTACATTTCAATGATTAGTCCTTAGCATTTTCCAATAACAAATTGGTAGTAGGGTAGATGTCTTCATGGATGACTTTTCTGCCTATGGAGCTATGTTTGAGCAAGCCTTGGACCATCTTGACCAGGTGTTGAGGAGATGTGTCAAAATAAACCTTTAGCTCAATTTGCAAAAGAACCATCTTATGGTCCAAGAAGGCATAGTCTTGGGGCATTGTATCTCAAAAGTAGGAATCAAGGTAGACCTTGAAAAGATAAGGATCATCCAAGGAATAACCCATTAACCAGAAATAGTTAAAGAAGTGTAGTCATTCCTTGGTCATACTAGCTACTACCGATGCTTCATCGAGAACTTTTCCAAAATTGCCAAGCTATTGGTTGAATTAATAAAGAAAGATGCATCATTTATCTCGACCCCTATATGTGAAACAACATTTCAACAATTAAAGCAGAAGCTTGTTGAGACCCTAATTCTCCAAGCACCTCATTGGTCCAAGCCATTTCATGTGATGATCGATACATTAAATTATGCTTTGGGGGTAGTGCTTATACAGCTGGATGGTCAAAAATGTCAATATTACATTCACTGCACAAGCTGAAGTATCCTAGGTGCATAGTTGAACTACACCACTATGAAAAAAGAGTTGATCCCGGTGGTGTTTGCCTTAGAAAAGTTCAAGTACTGTGTGCTTTGTTATAAAGTGTTCATGCATACAGATCATAGTGCCATCTGATTTTTAATGAATAAACCAATGGTGAGCCCTCGTGTTATACGGTGGCTCATGATTTTGTAGGAGTTCTATTTCACAATGGTAGATTGAAAAGGTGTGGAAAATGTGGTCGCTAACCACTTATTATGACTAAGATGGGATAAGGAGAAAGAGAGCCCCTTATCTAATCAATTTCCTAACAAATCTCTTTTTGTAGGGGCCATTAACGCACAAATGCCCAATGAACCAAGATGGTGTGATGCCATTCTTACTTATCTGCTCAAGCAAGAATTTCCACAAGGGCTAACACCTAGAAGAAACAAAAATTTCTTCACTAGGTTAAGCATTTCATGGAAATAAATAAGAACCTTTACAAAGTATATCCCGATGGCTTGGTACACTGGTGTGTCCTAGACACGAATCAACTACATGTTTTCCAGGATGCTCATGAAGGCCCTTGTGAGGGCCATTATGTTAGAAGATGCACGACCATAATGGATTCAACCTCTCGAGCCATTTGATATTTGGGGCATTAACTTTATGGGTCCCATTGTGCCTATGTCAAATGGAAAGGCATATACAAGAATTGCGGTTGACTATTACACTAAGTGGGTAGAAATAGTAGCCATCACCAACTGTACATCCATTGCTACTACTTAGTTTGTACAATAGAACATCATAAACAAGTTTGGTGTGCCTCGTGCATTAATTTCGGATAATGGAACTCATTTCACAAGTTCCACTTTCTAAAAAATTATGCAGTGCTTGGGGGTTAAGCACAAACTCACAACACCTTATCACCCTTAAGCTAATGATCAAGCTGAAGTTACTAATCGAGAGATTATGAAAATTCTAACATGCACTATTAGCAAGTACTGAAGGGATTGGAGCACCAAATTAAGTGATGCCCTTTGGGCTTATTGCTTCATATGGAAGCTTTCCATAGGTTATTCTTCCTATGAGCTCGTGTATGGAAAACTACCAACATTACCCATTCAATCTAAGCTCTGTACACTCTCTACAACCTATGACCTTAACATGGATCTAAGTTTAGCACAAAAGGAAAGATTAATGAACCTCAGCTTGTTAGATGAAAATCGATTAATGGCCATGTCATCCAATGAAATGCATAAGGAATTCAATAAGAAATGCCATGACTTCAAAATAAGAAAAGTGAAGTTTCAACTAGGAGACAAGGTTCTCTACTAGAATCCTGCATATGTACCTCAACAAACCAAGTTTCAAACATTGTTGGAAGGACCTTACATTATCGAGGAGACTTTTCCATTTGGGGCCATGATTAAATATAAACTTGATAGGCTAGAAAAGAAGCAATTAGTCAACATCCAATAACTGAAACCTTTCCATGAGCCAAAGCCAACCAACTCAATAGACACCTTGCTAGATGGACAACCATGCTCAATCTTTTGGATCTCCTCCTTTCAACTTAGTCGTGGCGAAGATGAGCATCCATACTAATACCTTAAGTGACTCCTGAGTGTTTTGAATTTTTATTTTATGCATTTTTGCTTTTACAACTTTTTGTCTTTCATATTCTTCATTTTACATCTTTTTGTTTTTTCAGTTATTGATCTTTTCTAAGTTTTTGTTTTATACCATTGTTACTATGTTTGGTATTTCTTGAATAATCTTTTACTTTATTTTATATTTTCTTATGTTTGGTGTAATTCTCTACTCTTTTTACTAATAAGATGCTAGGTACAATGGTAATGTGCTACTTGATGGTGGTATGTATCATTTGTGATTTGATTGTTGATGTCTAGTTTCTGACTTTGAATGTCATTACTAACAACTAGAACATGGTTTCTTCTCATGTAACAAGTAGTGAGTCTACATCATCCACCCATCCATACATTCCATGGTTTTCCTTGTTTTGGAAACGTGCAGTTCCTTTTTTATTAATACAACCTTAATAAATTTATGACTTGTGTGGTCTTTGGAATTAGGAAGGAATCAAAGGTTCAAACAAGGTGTGGCTTCAAAGGGATGTGGTATTCTTCATGCTTTTCCATTTTCTTGTGTGTGGGGATGTTCTTGTGAACTTCTCACCACTCCATGTCATTCCACATTAGGAAGTCAAATAAGTCTTTGCATGGTGTGGTTCCCATTTAGCAAATATATATATATATGGGAATTCAAAGCACATCCCTTAGACCAAATAAAAGGGCTATAAGCATTGGTTATGGGACTTGTTTTGTCTCCTCTAACAAAGGCCCTTTCTCACTTCCTACTTCTTCTCCAATTCAGAATGGTGGTTGTTTTATGGGAGCATTCTTGTATCTCAAGGGATGGACTAGTCTTAGAATGTTGATGCGAAGTCACTGAAAGTGGTTGGTTTTGGTTTGGACTAAGGATGGATCCTACCAAGTCATTTAATCATAAAATACACAAGGGACTTCATGTGACCATAATTAGGAACTCCATTCCATTTTTTCCCTCATCCATCTATGCTTTTCATGCCTCACCTCACTATCGGTTTCATGTTTTGATTTAATGTTCTGATTTAATGTGTCAGGACTTTTAGTTAGTTACTTCTAGGTTTTTATTCTTAACCTTCTGTAACCATTAATCATCCATAGCACCCACGGACTCCTTGGTTTGAAGTTATGCAAGGGCATAAAAGGCCTATGCTTACTTTAGGAAGGACCCACTTGCATATCTTTTGGTTTGGTTAAGTTAAGTTCTTTAACCTTAGACATTTTTACAATTGAATTCTTTTTATTTCTTGATGCCATCAATGCCATCCAACTGTGTGCACCTTCACAACTATTTTTAGTGAATACATTCTTTTTATTGTTGTGAATTTTCAATATTCCTTGTGTTAAGATTTTTTTGAATTTTATGGACGACTTCTCTTACTTAACCTATTTGTTAGTCTTTCCACTAGCATTATCAAGCAACCAATCTACCACAATCATAGCTTAGCTAGATAAAATCATTGACGAGACAATGTATTCAATCACTATGTGTCACACTTTATATACTAATCCTTGATTTTGTTGTGATTGCAATGGGGAGCATGGACTAGAAGTGGGATTGTTTTCACCAAGGATGATGCAACAATATCACTCATAGGAGATTATTCATGACCTCTAGATCTCTTCTACCTCTCCCTCATTCTTCTGTTACCAAGAGGGATTGGATGTCCATTGGATCTAAGGGTGTTCTTTCTTGTTCTCATGAACACCCAATTTTGTACATAATTGTAATGATGTATGCTGAGGAACTTCTATATTTTTTTGTTTCCTTTGTGTCACTCTACATGTCAGTAAAAAATTCCATACCTCCTAATACATTTTGTAAGGAACTTGTTCCTCTTCTTTTGTACTCGAGGATGAGTTTTCATTTAGCTAAGGGGGTATGATGAATCATGTTTTACATAAGCCTTGATATCGGGTACACGATATCAGGTACGTGATATTATGGCCTAAGATGCGATATCAGGCATGCGATATTGTGGGGTACTCTTGGGCCTATAAATACAACCCTTGGGCACATGATTCAAGGGTAGTTTTTGAAGTTAAGTAGCAAAATTCTTACAGTTTGTTCATTTGAGAGTTAGAATATTTCCCAAGTGCTTGTAGCAGGAGGTCTAAGTGTAATCGGATCTTTATTCAAGCATTGATGTACTTGAACACACCATTGTGTTGGAAATAAAGATGAGCTCTTTGATTCATCCTTGCAGCACTTGAGAATTTTTTTCTTTATGCATTTATACATTGTGATTTCATGTAGTTCACATTTAATGTTATTCATTCAGAAATTAATTTTTATTAATTAAGAAATTAATTAAAATACACAATCATGACCCCTTCGAACATACGTGTGACACTTGGTATCTCAAAAACAGTTAGCGTTGGATAACCTAGTAGTGTTTACACGAAGTTCAGGATGTGTTTGGGAAGTGGGGATGGTTACTTATGTTAGGCTAGATTAGACAATAGTTCACTTAGCATTTAATCACTCTCATTGTCATTATTGTTTTAGGAAATCAAATTGATAAAACATAAAATGATAAAAATCTTATGCCTTAGTCACACTTAACCATACACTTGCGCTTCACAAGTGAGACTAGAAAGATAAGAAACGAACAACACGAACTCATCATTTAGCTCTAGCGTACTTGGTAATTAAAGTCTGCAAAATTTGATTAGATTGCATGTGAATGCTTGTGATTCATATAGTTAGACGTAGGGGTACCTCATTGCTCATTAGCTCTTAAAATGAATCTTTGCAAAAAAAGAAACTGCAATGCTCAATTAATGATTTATTGTATCTTATAAATAATTAGCAAAAATGCTATAGACCAAAGGATTTGGATTTAATCTTAATATAACTTAATATTAAAAATAGTTATTTAAGAGTACAAAGAAAATAACATAACATATAACATATATTTGTAATTAAGGGATGTTAAAACTTGAATTTTTTTAGAAAAGTTTTACTCTTAAGACATATAGTCAAATTAACTATATAACTTAGCATTGCCCACCAAAATTAAACCCATAACTTTGACCTTCCAAATCAAGAGTCTTACCACTAGGCTAACACTTTGATATATATTCATACTTAAATAAAAAAAATAAAAAAATAAAGACACTTACTTAACCAATAAAAAGTAAATGACAAAAAATATTAAAATGTATAATTGAAGAGTATGCAAAAGGACAATCCCAATTACACTAATTTGGTTTCCAACACACTTTTAGAAATTATGTTATTTATGTTTAAAGTTTATCACCAAAATAATATATTTAACATTTGATAAAACATTTTATCATGTAGTCTACGATATTGTAGTTACAATATTGTAGTTTTGCATACATCATTATAGATATGATGTAGTGGGCGATGGTCATGCCTATAAATACCAATCGATCATTGCATAAAAAAGACAAGTTTTTCCCAACACTGAGCAAAATTCTTGTAGTTTTTTTTCTTGAAATTAGAGTTAGAGTGACTGCTTGTAGTGTGGTGAATTATAGTTGTACGAAATATTTGTTTATGTGAATTGTTCCTCAACACAATTCATGAACAACAATAAAGATCGAGATTGTTCTTCATTATTTTACCATATCACTTAGTATAGTTTTATTTTTCTATAATGTTTACTTTTACTAAGTCATTTCCTATTCTAATGTCTATTAGTAAGGTGGAATAAGTATGATTGGTTTTGAGTATAAAGTGTAATTTTTTTGGTAACTCGGTAATGAGTGGTGGAGTATCCAACACCCAACCATATGAGATATGAGTGTTCACATGCAATCTTGGTCAAATTTCATAGATAAGACAATGTGATTATACTAGTAATTGATTAGCATTTGTGATTGTTGTCTTCCCACGTGAGTTAGTAAAATCAATGCATATGGTTTAACTCATAGTGAAGTATATGATATTGATGTTGAATTGGCCATTAAACTCCTAGTAAACATGAAGTGAAAGTAAAAGTTTCTAAATCTAAGTCATAGTAGAACAAATCTAAACTAGCCTATGTAATGAGTAGCTAGTCCTGATCTTTTAGTCACACCTTGGACTTTCTGCAACTACTATTGGGATTACCAAGTACCTCACTACTAGGTGTACTAAGTGGTAGTACTATTGGGTTACCAAGTAGTGACACTTATGTGCTTGAAATCAATTGTACTCATTTTTCTTAATGACATTAAAAGTAAACTGGAAGTAATCGTAAACATTAACTATGAAAATAGTAAATAGTAAACTAATTGGAAACAAAAATAAAACTAAGTGTTGTTGTAATGATGTAGAGTAATCTTGATCTTTACTACTGGTCATGCAATGCATCCAAGTACATCACATTCGAATAAAGATTCCATTCAATTATAAAACATAACACTATGGGCAAACATTATTAAGTACTGAATTCAAGAAAACAAGCTAAAATAGTTTTGTTACTATGCTAATAAATCTATTATGGATCTGTGTGTCTAAGTATTGCTAATATAGGCTAGCATGCACCCTGCGATATCATTTATATGATAACATATATTGAGATACAATAACATATCTACAACATTGTAAATACAATATTGTGACTACAATATTGTTGTTGCAAGAAAATTGGATTTATGATACCCCCATGATTGACTAAAAACTCGTCCTTGAGTTAAAAAAAATGAGAATGGAGTTCTTTACAAAATTGGGAGGTAGATTTACCTGACACTAACTTCTATATACATGACTCTCTAGTGCCATAGTGGATTTTACAAATATGAACACATGACATGATAATTTTGACAAAAAATGAAAAAAAAAAAATCTAGTGAGGTTAAATATAGCTGTATGTTGTTCCAAGTAGAGGTGGCTCTTCAATAGGTTTCTTCCCCTTGTCATCAAGATTTTTAAATTAGTATTTTTTTAAAAGCACTTGTAACTTCTCTTCTTCCATTCTTGAATCATGGACTGTCCATGCTGATGAACCAATGTTTGATGGATTCAGTACATTTCATAGACATGGTAGTTGCAGAAACATCTAAGTCACTCTAATATACCACGCCTGATGAGTGGCGAGGTACCCCTACACTCAACCATACGAATACGAGCGTAACACGCGCAATCCGGTCGAACTCCACAGACTAAGTGCCTACACGCCTCATGGAACACTTAGGGTTAATCATTCGTTGTCTTCCCATACTTACTTGTAGTTGTCACAGTGTATGGTTAAGTAAGTCTGAGGTATATATTTTTATATCTTTTTATGTTTTTGTCTCCTATGCTAACAAGGTGAAGGTTTGCTAATGTCGTGTATTCATTCAAGTCTTATATTTATAGGTCTTTATTTTTCACTTCTAGTTGATAGGTCTAGGCCATGTTGTTTAAGATGGGTTGCCAATTAGGATTTTGGCCATGCAATAGAACTAATTTTGGCCTTTGCCATCTAGATCTCTTTCTCATTTATCTGTTTATACATGCTCACTTGGTCTCAGAAGTGTTCTTTAAGCCTTTCATGTTTTTTAGCCTCATTTTGCCATGCACTAATCTCGATATCTAATTTCTATCTAATGGTGCATACCTTCTCCATAGAGAGGGTTTTTTTCTCTCTTGTGAGGCAGCTCATATCTTGGTTGACCCTCATCAGTTGTTCTCTCAACTGATGGATACTTTCTTCTAGAGTATTTTTTTGCTTTTCTACCCTAGTCAACCTCATGTTATCTACAGTAAGTTATTTATTTTCTTCCTGTAAGGCAGCAAGTGCTTTGGCATGGGCATATGATTGGGTTTTAGCTACTGAAGCATTCTATACTACCTTTTTTTTCTCATTAGCTATGTCTTTACTGTTCTTAAAGAGGAAATTGATCTACTCAGTTATGAATTATGCTATTTGATCTAGTGCTATAAATTGAGTTGGATCTCTACTTTCTACTCTCAAGGCTACAAGCTCTTCTTGTAATTGATCAAGCTCATTCTTAACATGCTCTAGTTTCAACCATGATTAATTTTTCTTTAGTGGCAATTAATTCAAACTATGTTGCAGTGACATCACTAGGAATATCAAAGAGATTTTTCATAACTTGTCCTATTTGCAATAGTCTATCTAAAACATCTTCATGTCCTGTAGGAGTCATAGAGGTACCAGCTAGCATTTGAGCGTCTTTGGTTCTAGAAATATTAGCTGGTGGCATAACAAGTATATTAAATTATTCTTTGATGTGATCTATGATTGCTTTTGTGGCTCTTGCTGCATCATGGTGTTGCATGACCACAACTATGGCTCCTTCTCCTCATTCAAGCACCACTTGGAATAATGCAAAATTTCTAGAAATCTATTGTAACCACTAGGCGTCTTCTCCAAATTGCAAGAATATTTTTCCATTGGTAGGATTGGTTGAAATGGTTTGTTTAACTACATCATCAATAACTTTGAATAGATTGGCCACTTCTCTACTTCCCCAACTGATAGTTTATTTAATTTGATGTAGATGACTTATTGAAGGTATGTAATGTTGTGATGGTGGTGGTGGAACTTGTGGTTGTTGTTACTCTTGTCTTATGATTTGGGTAGTCTCCTCAGTGCTTGGTTGTTCCTCTAATTGGTCCTTTTTGGGAGGCACTAGCTTAAACATTTTAGCATAGGAAGTATTCTGCGCCTTTCTTAATGCATTTTTTGTATACCTTAGGATGCTAGCTCGTTTACATAACTTCTAGATAAGGTAAGGAAATGGAAGTGTTAACTTTGCTACCCTCTTCTCCTTGAATTGCCTTTCAATTTTTGTGAAGTAGAGGTAAGCGATGTTTGCATTGAATTTTTCCATTAATATTGCACTTCCTCTAGCCACATATGGAGATATTCGATTTAATCTCTTAGTAGGAAATAGGTGATAGGTGCTAGTTTTGAAATAGATATTTTCTTTTGCAGTTAATTCACTATATTGTTTATCTTCCTTACCATATGCCCATTACAACCACAACTTCCTAGTGTTTGTGTTAGATTTCGTTAATACCTATGCCACCTTTGCTCCTTGATTAGGCACATTCAATACCTTTGCAATTGCCTTAATTGAGTAAAGATACAAAGATTCCTTCAATTTTGACTATAGAATCAACTTCTTGATTTTGCTAAAATTGAAGTATTTCTCCTAGATACTAGTCTCCATTGTTTGTCAGAGTAGGCCACAAAGGAGATGACTGAAGTTGGGCCTTAATAGCTTCTAAAGAGAATTCAAAAAATGGACCAAACTTGAGTTCCATAAGAACTATTGACATGATGGATTTTCCTTGAATAGCCTGAAGGCATTCGGGTGATAGTGTAATTTGTTGTCCCTGGATGGGCACTAGTGGAACATCTACTTTTGCTTGTGCAGATTACTCTGTGGCAAGAGTTTGTTGATGAATGTTGAAGGATTATGCTTCCTACTCTCCTTGTTCTACTTGTAGATTTTGCTAGCTCGCTTGTCCTCTTCTATGGCCTTGTGGTCTTTTGCTTGATGGTCATGGAAGTTCTCCTTGTGCTCCTATTTTTGGGGTAATCTAAAATCAATCAAGGATTTGGAATTACAAGAGTGTTCACATAAATGAGAAAAAATTTGATACCTCACTCATACCCTTAGTTATATCAAGTGCTTAATTAAGTTCTTAGTTCATTATGATTGTAGAGTTAGAAAAGTTTCCAATAATAACCCCATTAGTACTTTAAACGAGTGGCATAGTCAATTAGAAGTCTTCTTAAAGTTATTTTGGCCTTACACTAGTGATTTACTTTTAAAAATTATTAATATGTTTTCTTAGACTTACCCCTATAATACCTTTCGATTGTTAGGAATTTCAAAAATATTGACTTAAATTTCCCTTACTAGCACCCCTCCATGACTAAGGTGATCATTGAGGGATCACGTAGATTTGAAGATCACGCAAATTGAGGCAATAATAAGCATGTTATGGATGTTAGAAATTGGAGTGTCAAAGCTCTTAGCTACAAAGAAAAATTGGCAACAAATCCCTTATGAAATTCAGAAATGAAAAATTTTCCTAACTTCCTTGCACTAGATATAGGTTTTATGTGTGCGATATTGTAAATATGACCTCATAGATGTGGTATTGTAGGTGCATGTAATATCGTAGATATGATGTCACCATAGAAAATTAAAATTTTTTTAATGTTTTTCTTAGAAAAAATTGAGTCCCATAGGATGGGTAGAAGATATGCATCATGTTGAAAGGGTCTTGATATAGCGATGATGCTTCAGTTGTGCAAAATAAGCATTGAAAGTCTATGATTACAGAATCTTGGGTGATGAAAGTATATGAGGTATTGATGGAATGGATGAGAAATGCAACATTTTTGTGTTATTAAAATAGATAGTGTGAGTGATATGGGAAGTATTTATTATTATTTATTGGAATTGGAAGGCTCAAGATGATGTGGAATCACTTGGTAGGTATAAGATACAACAATTATACAAGTGGGTCCTCCCCAAAGTAGGCTCTAGCCCTTAATGCCCTTGTATAACCACACCTAAAAGTGTCCTTAGGAACTTAAGGAGTTGAATGTAATGCATACTTGTTTAGCAAGACACACATGTTAGTTCCACAAAATTAGGAAAATAACACTATGCTATACAAAATCATAAGTCATGATTATTCAAATAGTGAGATGAAATGGGTTTAGAAGGGATTGCAGAAATTAGGATGTGAGGTGTCTTACCATAGACATAATTAATTCTTGTGTTTTATTAGTGGTTAAGGTAATTATTAGCCTTTCTATCCAAGATTCAAGCCAAGTCCAAACCACATCTAGTGACATCGAATTATTTCATCTCTTGGAATTACAATCATAAGACTATCAATGTTACAAGAGGTATCATCACTTGGCGTATTGTCCAAGGGAGGAATTTATTCATGGCACTTTATTTTTATTTTTACATTTCTAAGAAGCTACCTATCTTTGGGCATGATAACATGTATTTCCTGTGGGATCCCCAAAAAATTATTTTGTGCCCTTTTATTTGTTATTTGTGTCAACCCTTTTTAAGGTAGCACTTATTTTATTCTTACTTCCATTTTTTGTTAGATCTACAAGGATATAATACAACCTTAGTAACACAATTGAACTTACAATAATAATCCAAAAAGAACCCACAAGTTCCCTTGATGTCACATCCTTTTCATTCCCCTTGGTTCTTCACTTTTTGGTCTAAGCATAATGATCACAAGTTTATTCTTAGTTTGATGATGGAAAGAATATCATTATGGCCATGGTAAGAACCTCTTATTATTGGAATGGAGGGATGGATGATGTGGGTTCACTATGCAAATAATCAGTCTCTTATGACTTGATTTCATAGAGAAATTTTCACCTTATTGGGCTACATCTTGTCCTTATTTAAATGTGTTTTATTAATAATCAGAAATTATTTACAAAGGGTTTGAAACAAATTATAAAAGAAATGGAAAAGATGGTAAAAATTATGAAAAATTATAAAGAATGAAAAATGTTAAATAATTTAAAAATATTAAAAAATGTGAAAAATTAAAGAAATGAGAAAGTATAAAAGAATGAGAAAAATGTAAAAGAATGTGAAGAAATGAAAAGAATTGTAAAAAAAAGAAAAAAGAAAAAATCAATAAGGTACTTACAATTTTAAATGGATACCCCCATGACTATTATGAAGATCAGGAAAATGGAAGATAGAGCAAGTGGAAGACCAGTGAGTAGGTTGGGTAGATTCCTTTGAGTACTCATACTATGGTTTGACTTGTTGGATATTGATAAAGATAAGCTTATGTGGGTTATATGGGTGATGAATATGTAAGGCACCAGATGGATAAGTGGCATGTACTATGTATGGCCCTTCCCAAAGTATCTAAAATTTAGCCTTTTGGGGTAAATGAATAGGATTGTAATAGAGGACCTTGTCACCCAATTGTATGGTTACATTTCTTATTTGCGAGTCATTCCTACGCTTAGAGTAGTGCTTGTAAACTCACTACCCATAAGTGCTACTTGTCCATTTTCATCTAAAAGATTCAGATTCATTAGATGTTCTTTTTGTGCTAAACTCAAATCAAGGTCAAGTTCATTAGCAATAACTAAAGTGTAAAGCTCTGCTTGGATTGGAAGTGTTAGCAACTTTCCATAGACTAACTCATATGGGGTGTACCCTATAGGTAATTTCCAAGATGTTCTATAGGTCCATAAAGCATCGTTTAATTTTGTACTCCAATCATGTCTAAACCTACTAATCGTCCCAATGAGTATTCTAGTAATTTTGTAGTTAGTAACTTTACCTTGACCATTTGCTTGGGGATGATATGGTGTTGTTAATTTCTAGTTAATCCCAAGTTGTTACATGAGTTTCTTAGAGTTAGCATCAATGAAGTGGGTCTTATTATCTAATATTAGCATTCTAGGTACTCCAAATTGGTTTACCACATGTTGTTGCTATATAATCCTTTATTGTTGCTACATTTGCCCAGTTTGTGCAATAATCCACAGTCACATTAATGTATGCTTTTTTATTTTACATCGGTTGAATGGGCCTCATAAAATCAATTCCCCAAATATCAAAAGGTTCTAGTGGCTGTATCTAATGTTGTGGCCCTTCATATCTGGTTGTTTGGCAACATTCACATGATCAAGCACAAGTGTGGGCATCTCTAAATTGAGTAGACCAAAAGTAGCCTGCCATCAATAACTTAAGTGTTGTTCTATGCCCTACATAGTGGCCATCACATGGACCTTTATGGAGGTCTTGTAACATTTTTTATTGGTCACAATCAAGTACACACCATCTAATGAGCCCATTTGCAGAAATTTTGTATAGGTTATCATTTATTTGCATGTATTGTTTATCTTTCTAAAGGAATTGTTCATGTTGTTTTCTATTCCATTGAATAGGAAGCTCTTGTGTGGTCAGATAAGTCAAGTACTCTATAGTCCATGGCTGTTTTGTTGAATTTATGGCCTTTTTTGTTCTAGTAAAGATGTCCTCATTAGGAAATTGGTTTGATAAGGGTTCTACTCAGTTGTCTATATTCTAATTCAACTTTGATAAATGATTAACTACAACATTTTATGTCCCTTTTTTATTAATCATTGTAATGTCAAAATCTTGAACAATCACAAGCCATATCATCACTATGGAACTAATCATTGGCTTGTGTTCATAAAAAATTAGATGGCACTATGGTATGTGTGGACAGAGATCTAGTAACTAAGCACATAATGTCTAAATTTTTGAAGTGCATACACCACGACCATTAGCTCCTTGTTAGTTGTGGTGTAGTTTAATTGTGCTTTGATGATGCTCCTACTAGCATAGTGTACGTAATATGGTCTCTTTTGATCATCAAGTTGTGTTAGTACTACGCCAAGTGCATGGTTGGAGGCATCAGTCATGATTTGAAAAGGCCTTGTCCAATCCAGAGCTTGAAGGATTATTGTGTCAAGTAGCTTCTATTTCAAAGTTTCAAATGCCTTTTCACATGACTTAGTCCACTTAAAAGATACATCCTTCTTTATGAGTTATCATACTGGTTTGGCTATTTTTGAGAAGTGTTTAATAAACCTTTTATAATATCCCATATGACCCAAAAAGAATCTTACAACTTTTATTGTTTGCGGCCTTTGAGATATATTTTGGATGACTCTGATTTTCTTAGGATCTACCTCTATACCCATTCTAGAGATTTTGTGTCCTAGTATTATGCCTTTCTGGATCATAAGATGGATCCTTTGCCAATTGAGCTTTAGATTAGTTTCAATACATCTTTTAAGTACTTGTTCTAATCGGTCTAGGGCTTATTTGAAATCTAGCCCATATGTGGAAGAATCATCCATGAAAACTTCAACACCATTAGCTATTTACTTATGGAAGATGCTTAAAACTAGTCTTTGAAAGGTTGCTAGTGCATTGCACAAATCAAAAGACATCTATCTGTAAGCAAACGTTGCCCATGGATTGGTGATGAAACACATTATTTGTCTACTTTGACATTGGGTTCGTGATGTTAGAGCCACGACATTGGGTATCCAATGTCGGGATCTTTATGTGATGTCGGGGTGTATACTTTGGCCTATAAATATAGTGCTTGGGCTCTTAATTTGGTAGTCAATTTTTAGTTTTCAATCAAAGTAGCAAAGCTCTTACAATTTATTTTCTCCAAAGTTAGAATATTTTCCTAGTGCCCATAGAAGGAGTCTAAGTGTGTATGATTCTTTGTTCAAACATTGATGCACTTGAGCATAGCAATGTGACAGGAATAAAACAAACTCTTTTGACAATCCTTGTAGCATTAAGAATAGATTAATGTTTCTTTTAATGTACTTTACTTTCACACACTCTACTTTAATGCATTTGAATTAAGCAATTACTTTCTAGTAGTTAATGAACACAAGCACGACCACTTTGAACATACATATAGTACTTGGTAACCCTGCAATGCTTAATTTTTGGTAGCCCAACAACACTATATGTGTTTAGGATGTGTCCAAGAAAGTGGGGTGGTTACTTGTGTTAGGCTAGTTAGATTGTAAACAAACTAGATCTTAAATTACTATTCCTTTCATTCTTGTTGTAGGTTACTAAACTCATAAAACATAAAATAAGAAAAATCATGTACCTCAATTACAGTTAAACCACACCCTTGAGTCTCACAAGTGTAATTGGAAAGACAATGAACATTCTCAACACCCATTTCACTTCCTAGAAGAGCTAGTGTACTAGAGAACTATAGGTCCATAGAATTTGACTGGATCACGCATAATGCCCTTGTGATTTGTATGGTTGGGTGTAGGGGTACCTCATTGCTCATCAACTAGTGAATGTGGTTTTCTCTTGATGCTTTGGTGTAATGCAAATTTGATTGTATTCATTGTACCCATCAAGAAAACTATAGTACTCATGTCCTAAAATTGTGTCTAGAACTTGATTCACAAATGACAATGGGAAATGATCCTTAAACATGGTTGAATTCAATAATCAGAAGTTAATGTAGATGGTCCATTTGCCTTCCTTCTTTGGAACTATTACCAAAGGGCTTACCCATTCACTATCCACATTTGGATAAATGAATTCTACCTTTAGTAACTTTTCCAATTTTTGTTTGACTACCTCCTTGAGTTTAGGATTAAGCCTTCATTGAGGTTGGTGTTTTGGTTTGATTGTAGGATTAGTGTAGATCTGGTGTTGGCAAAGTCATGAATTAATTCTTGTGATCTCATCTAAGACCACATGAATGCTGTAGGCCATTTGTTGAGTACTTCTAGTAGTTTCCATTTTTGTTCCTTGTCTAGGTTGGTGTTGATAATTATTGGCTTCTTTTTGTTTAGAAATGCATATTCTAATGTTGTTGGTAGGGCTTTCAATTTCAACAGTTCTGGTTCCATTATATATGGGATTTCTAAGTGTCACCAGTTTATTTCTTCCTCTTGATTATTCTAAGGGTAAGAGTATCATTTCCTTAGTTTTTTGAACTTATCTATTTTTTCCACGTAGGTATTGATGATTTATTCTTTTGGTTTCATGTACTTATTAGATTGGGTTTCTTCACTAGTAATAAGCCATTGGATACCCTCTTGTTAGGTGGCTACTGCATATAGGTAATTCTACACACAACTTGCTTCTATGCATTGATTACATGTCTTAGTCTCTTTTTGTTCAATAGCCCTAATTCTTTGCATGTAATTGCACTCATGATCGCTATATGTGATACATGAAACCCTTTTTCTGTGTATGATTTTGGCTTCATCTTCCTTGGAAATTTCCAAGGATAAATCGTGAATTCCAAGGTTAGCATCCATGGTGCTAAGCCAAGCTCTTTCTATGATAATCGAAAACTCTTCCTTGTTTTTCCCCACATGAATTATTTGAAAATTGGTAGGATAGGCCCAACCACTGATGATGGTAATCACATCATCCACTTGACCAAGTGGAATTGTGATTGATTGGCCTACAAGCTCTAAACGGATGTTACTTTTCTTTAGTGGTGGAAGGTTCCAAGCTTGGTACATGTCTTCAGATATCAGATTTACTCTAGACCTAGAATATAATAGAGCTTTGAACAATTTTTCTCTTGTTATTTGGAGATAAATCAAGGGACTTCTTGGGTTGTTTTTTTGTGTGTGAAAGAGCCCCTACCTTGATCCACTAGGTTACTATTGTATGAGCATGACAATTGTGATGTTTAAACTTGATGAAGTTTGAATTTTATTGCATTAGGAAGGACTTTATGTGGATGGGGTGAAGTTAGATGTGTTCCCCATTCGTTGAGTCTTTTTTGGACTTGTTTTGAAGAATAGTTGTTTCTTGGGTTGAGACTAATAAGTATCCTTCCTTTCATGTGTATCAACTACCCATGTAGCACTTTTTGGTTGGGGTTGTAATGGCAAGTTTCCTTACATAATAGGAGGTGGCACTAGTGGCAGAGGATTAAAGTGTTAAGTAGAAGGTCCAGCTATTGGTGGATGCACATATAAGTTGGAATCAGTCCTTGGTAGTGTTGTTCTGTCATATTCTGCTAAATGGTATTATGAGGTTTGAATAGTTGCATGATCAAGCAAGATTGAATGTTGAACATAGTATCCATAAGAATCACATTGTTGATATGGATACTATTGGCATAGTAGTGACATGACCCATGATTGATTCTATTTCCATTGCTAATGGTGTTGCTCTTGTGGGTTTAGTAAGGCTCCACTAAGAAAGTACATTGGTTGAGGTTGTCATTTGTAGTTACCTTAAGGATAAGGTAATCATTTGGGCATCTACTTTTGAACAAATCATGGATTAAGTGCATATGCCCTAGTTTCTTGTAGATGTACCATGGCTAGACAACATCTCTTAGGATGTTTGTATTGGCACATAGTCCAACCTTCATCATCTGTGGAACTGGTGTATGAGTACCTAGCTACTAAAGCAACTTTGCCATTTTATTAAAATTCCTTCTTCTTATTTTTATCTTTGCCTTTGTTGAGTGCTTGTTTTGCTTTTTCCACTACAATCTTTAGTGCTATTGTACATCGCTCATCTACCAAATCCTACATTTTTGCTACCTATGTTGCTACATCAGCAACAAATTTTGGAATTGGTAACATCTCCTTCTTAATGACCTAGTTCAAGGTTTCTTCCTCTTGGATATTACACACCCGACATACCTTTTTTGGATTGATGGATCCCTATTGTATTCTTTAGCTAATTTCCTTTTTCTAAGTCCTTCTTCTTCTTTTACCACTTGATCAATGAATCTTTGAATCTGATGGATGGATAATTCTGATAGTCTTCCTTGGGCATAAATCCCAAGGAGCTCCCTTGTTTTGCTTCTCAACCCATCTATGATGTGCCTCAGTTGTTCCTTTGATAAAAATCCATGGCCTAGGCATCTATGTAATAGTGAATAATATCTACCCATTGCTACATCAAAGGTCCCATGAGTCCCTTTTTTTCAGTTCTATGTTTACTTTCTTAGGTTCGACACTCGTGAATATGTTTGATATTTGTCATTAAAAATTTTGAGCATGGTACTCTAGCGTTTGATGGATTTAGGTTTTAATGACCTATACCAACTTTTTGCTTCATTTACAAGTGTTCTAGCAAACAAATTCAATTTCTACTAATCACTCTCTATGTTTTAAAAGACACAAGCATTGTGGAATGCTTGAAGGTGATGTTGAGCATTAGCATTGTAACATCCTTTAAATGAGGGCATGTTATTCATATCTAGCCATTTGATTCAGCTATCTATCATGTGCTTGGTTGGTATGTAGACTACTTTCTGAATATTGATCATGTTATAGGTTGCCATAAGGGGTTCATCATCATGATCAAGTTCATCGGTTCTATGATAGCAGTGATCCCTTCTATGCTCATGCCTTTCTTGATATTCTCTTCTATCTCTGTACCTTCTTCTTTCATACTCCTCATCTTCTGAATCAGAATATCTTGAGTATTAGTCATGATGATCATGAGCTTTGCTCTTTTTCTATCAAAGTCTTGGTACTTATGCTATCTCTTGTCATAGCCCTTTGATGATCATGATGAAGTAGAGGAGGTAGCAAGAGAATGATGTTGGCTGGTTCTCCTTTCATGACTCTTGTAAGTTTCCTTGTAGGACTTAGCAGGATCCTTTAGCCTAGGGTCCCACTTATATCTTGAGTCAGTAGCCTCCCCTTTATGTGTCTCTACCAAAGTAGAGTGAAGTTGGGCTTTGACAGGTTCCTCTAGTTTGATGATAGGTGTTTTTGATGGCTCCTCATGGTTCTGGTGGAGTTGTTTAAAAATGAACTAATCAGCATCAATCTCTTCTATGACAATAGATGTGCTGGCTTGCTTCCCTTTTGTATCAACATGTTTGACCTTCACAGTAGCATCTCTTTATCTACTCCCTTGTAGGTTCATAGGCCTAGTCATGTGTTGAGTCACATGATACCCTTCTTCAATCTGGTCCAAGTGCATTCCCCTTAGATTAGTTTGTAACATGTTTAGTGTTGCACGTTCAGGAGGTAAGACTATGTTGCCTTGCATGTCTCTCCACATCATTTGTTTGTGCTGATGGAATATGAAGGTGAAGTCTAGATGGTATGCATCAATGTGAGCACAAGTAATACATGTCTACATTGGCATTTGCCATTCTTCTTCATCATAAATTCTGTCACTACTCCTTGTTTCCTTGGTAGGTTATAGTTGATCATTATGTGAAGCCATGTTATTTTTTATTGATGATTTGCATTAAGTGTGCTTTATATTAAGGTTTTGAAGATTAGAGTTAGGTTCTGATACAACAAACTTTGGAAAATTAATTACTTAGTATTACATTGACTTATCCTTGGCAATAGCACTAATGATGAGTGGTGGAGTATCCAACATCCAATTATATGAGATACAAGTGTTCACGCATAATCTTGGTTGAATTCTGTAGATAAGACATTGTGATTATACTAGTAATTGATTAGCATTCACGATTGTTATCTTCCCACATAAGTTAGTAAAATCAATGCGTATGTTTAACTCATGGTGAGGTATATGATATTGATGTTGAATCGGCCATTAGACTCCTAGTAAACATTAAGTGAAAGTAAAGGTTTCTAAATGTAAGTGATAGTAAAAAAAATTTAAACCAGGCTATGTGATGAGTAGCCTATCCTAATCTTCTTGTCACACCTTGGACTTTGTGCAACTACTACTAGGATTACCAAGTACCACACTACTGGGTGTACCAAGTCATAGTACTACTAGGTTACCAAGTAGTTACACTTATGTGCTTGAGATCAATCGTATTCATTTTTCTTAATGAGATTAAAAGTAAATTGCAAGTAATCGTAAACATTAACTATGAAAATAGTAAACTAATTAGAAAAAAAAATAAAACTAAGTGTTGCTGTAATGATGTAGAGTAATCCCAATCTTTATTTCTGGTCATGTAATGCATCCAAGTATATCACAATCAAATAAAGATTCCATTCAATTAAAAAACATCACACTACGGACACACATTGCTAAGTACTAAATTTAAGAAAAAAAATGGAAAGATTTTTGTTATAACAAATCTACTATGGATTCGTGTGCCTAAGTGCTGCTTATATAGGTTGGCATGCATCACGCTATATTGTTTATACGATAACATATGCTGAGATACAATAATGTATCTATGACATCGTAGATACAATATAGTTGTCACAAAAAAATTGGATTTATCACCTAGCAGTAAAATTACTTGGTAATCCCAGTAATAGTTATTTTAACTTAGGATGTGTATAGAAAACTAGGAATGGATGCTTATCACTATAGGATAGAATAGATTTACATTTTCATGAAACTTAGAGATAGAAATTATATTTATTTCTACTATGTTTACACTTAGCATACTTAAAGCCTATTAATATCATTTCATCATGTATCTCATTAAGAGTTAAACCATATGATTTGCATCTCGCTAACTCTAAGTGGGAAGACAATGATCACAAACTTAAAATCAACTCACTAATATACTTACATTGTCCATATGTGGATTACGATTTGGTCATGTGTGAACACTTGTGATTTGTATGGTTGAGTGTTGGAATACCCAACTGCTCATCAACATTAAGATTCTAATATTTCATAAAACAATATTATTTTTTCTCAAACATAGAGTGCAAACAAAAATAAAAAGTAATTGTTATGATATTCCAAACAAGATAGCAATGATCAAATTTTTAAAACTATAATATTTTATTACATTTTTATAAAAATGATACATGGCTCAAATATCCAAAATTTATATATGTTTTCTATTTTACAAAAAAAATTTCCAAAATTAAAAGGTTTCATCTTTCACATTTGATGAGTGGCGAGGTACCCCTACACTCAACCATATGAATACGAGTGTACACGCGCGATCCGGTCGAACTCCGCGGACTAAATGCCTTAACGCCACAAGAAACACTTGGGGTTAATTGTTCGTTGTCTTCCCAGGCTTTCTTGTAAGTGTCTCGGTGTATGGTTAAGCAAGTCTGATGTATGTGATTTTTTTGGTATTTTCGGCTTATCTTCTATGCTATCAAGGGGAAAGGGTTGAGAAACTAACTAACTCTAACTAATGTCCTAAGTCTAAATTAACTAGCGTCAGCATCCGTTCCCACTTACCGGACACACCCTGAACTATGTAACTGCGGCTTACCAAACGCTAATCGTTACTGGGATCGCCGCACGTAACGCAAGTGCTCGAAGTGGTCGTATTGAGGCACCTATTTAGCTTAAGTGTGATAAGCAGCCGCTTCCTTAGCTAGCCGTACACACCCGTAGATGCTCGTAATCAAGTCGTACTTGAACGCACTAGGAAAGCAGTAAATGAAAGCAATAAATAAAGCCACGTGCTGCAAGGTCTATCCAATCAAGTTCGACTTTATTGCCGTACACAACTTGGGTTCAGGTTTACAAGTTGCTCGAATAATGAGCCGTTCACTCTAGGAGTCCTACTGCGGGCACATGGGAAAAATTCTAACTCTGGAGTGATCAATTTGCCAGAGCTTCGCTACACTAGCCAGGATTGAGAAATGAAGGGAGTGCACCTCTTATTTATAGATATGGCGGCGACGCGATATCGCAGGAGACGACGTGATATCACGTACGCGATATCGCATGGAATGCGATATCGCGGCGGCTGCGATATCGCGGCCCAATGCAAGTCGCGTGTCATCATACCCCCATGACTGAATGAAAACTTGTCCTCGAGTTCCTTACAATGATATCAGGTAGGTATGGGATTATTAGGGGAAATGGAACTAATGGGATGACATGTGAACGGTCTTTATTACAAGACTTGACAAAAACTGGTGTTCATGACAACAAGGGTGAACACCTTATTACAATGACATCAGGCCACAGTTGGCAGCTGAGAGAAAAGAGGAGAGAGAATAGAAGAGAAGAAAAGAGAAGAGTCTTGTTGCTGCCAACGCCTAGATTGCACCTTCCGTTGTCCGTCCGTGAGCGCATTATCAATTCCACTCGTTGCATGCTGCTTCAATGCTGCTCCACTCCAAGTGTTTGCTCCAGATACATTCCGTTGTTCTATGATGGCCATCTGCACACACAACACCATCATATATTAGCAAGGGTAATTGAATCATTAAGTAAAGCATACCTTGCTTCGGTTTAGGTTCCTTGGCTAAGTTATGGTATGGCTAATATGGATCTGGGAAAATGTAGATGATGACTATCGAAGGCATAGGGGTTAGGAAGAAAAACAAAAAAATCTGGGTCTTAGGATAAAAATTGAAAAATCAGGCCCCGTACCCCCATGACTAATCGCGAACCTCCGGTAGCGTTAGAATGGAGAACGAAAAGGAGTAGGGAAGATAGGTAAAAAGGGACAAGTATGGCATCGGTGAAGTGGATGTCATGATGGAAACGAACAAAAATGAGAGTTAATTGCAAAATGTTAAGGAAAAGAAAGTAACTAATGTTCCAAATAGGAATGTCAGTGGGTCCTCCCCAAAGCAGGCTCATGCCCTTTAATGCCTTGACAATCCCACATTCAAAGAGTCCATAGGCTCCAGGAATGTCATTTGGAACAAGAGTTAAAGTCTTAACCGTAAGAATTTACCAAAAAGAAAACAGAGCATCAACCAAAGTATATACAGTGATACAACCGGCAATGAGGTGAACCATGGAGAGAAGGATGGGAAGAAGAGAAGTGGAATGGAATCCCAAGAACAAGGTGGTGGACAGCCCCTTGTGTGTTGTATGATTAATGTGACTTGGCGAATCTCATTCCAACTCTGGCCTCAAACCAACCACTTCTAGTGACTTCGCATCAATGCATTTGGTTAAACCATCCACTTGGGCAACAAGGATGCATCTTCAAAGAGCCACCACCATTTCGATGAAACAAAGGAGAGAATGGGAAGTGAGAAGGGCCTTAGTTAGAGGGAACACTTTGGTTCCATAACCAGTGTTTGCAGCCCAAATGTTATTTCATCTAAGGGGTGTGCTTTGAATCCTCACTTTTTTTTCTTTTTGCTGTTTTCTTTTTTATTCATTTTCTCTTTCTCTCTTTTTTTTTGTTTTGTGTTTTTATGCGTGGGGACCACACCATGCAAAGACTTCTTTATTTTTATTGTCTCAGCTTCCGATTATTGTGTTACATCGGAACGGTAAGAAAACCCAAGAAGAAAACATCCAAGCACCCAAGTGAATGACCAACACAAAAACATCAAGTTCCCTTGAAGTCACACCCTTTGCAAATCCTTGAGTCCTTCCTTAGTTTGAGAAATGCCCAGTCACTTGTTCATTGAAGTTTTGATCAAGAAGGAACTGTACATTTCCAAGCCAAGGGAAACCATAGACTTGATGGATGGATGGATGAAGTGATCTCATTGCCTGCCATATCAAAAGAACATACCTTAGTATCAACAATGTAACTTAAAGGTAAAAACCAAACATTAGCAATTAATGAAAAACAGTTCATCCCATCGGCCCGAACACTTATTGGGTGACGAATTTACATGATGGAACACACACACACACACACACACAAAAAGATAGAAAAATATAACGATGTTGTAAAACAAAAACAAGAAAAGTTAAAGAAATTTGTAAAACAAAAATTAGAAAAGTTAAAGAAATTGTAAAACAAAAATGTGAAAAACAAAAACGTTGTAAAACAAAAATGTGTAAAACAAAAACTGAAAAAGAACTGAGGGCCCCATATGATTAGCATAGGTGGCCATCTCCCCCATGACTGAGTTGTGAGGGAGAGATCCGAAGTAGTGAGCGCCTATTTGAATTTCTAAGCAGTGCCCAACTTCTCCCAAATGATGATCTTAGATTCAGGGGTGGAAGTTGGCGACGCTCACGTTCCAATGTGTCTATGCCACGGTTGTTGGCATGAGTTGCCTCAGTTCGTTCCATGCATATTTGTTTGCCCTTATGAGAAGCTGTCAACCACGGGGTGTCTACTACTTCTTGTGTGGTTGCTACATACAGGCATCTTTGTTGCAGAGTTTCCTGGGCACACCTGTGACATGGAGACATTTCCTCCGTGTCATCACCCGATGAATCACTGTATGTGATGCATGGAACTATCCTCTTCTCGATCTTTCCACATATGTTTATCTTGGAGATTTCCAAGGAAAGATCGCGGATCCTAAGGCATGCATCTACTGTGCTTAGCCATGCCCTTCCCATTATAATTGGGAAGTCCCCTTCGTTGTTGTTAACATCGATCACTAGGAAATCCGCTGGGTAGGACCAACCACACACAGTGGTAATAACATCCTCCACTAATCCCAAGGGAATAGTGATGGACTGGTCTGCCAGCTCTAGTTGGATGTTGCTCTTCTTAAGTTGGGGCAGGTTCCAGGCGTGATACATCTTTCGCGAAATTAAGTTGACTCCGGAACCTGAGTCAAGAAGAGCTCGATGTGGTGCATTCCCAGCGATCTGCAAATAAATAAAGGGACTCCCAGGATCAGTTAGTTTCCTGGGAAGGTGGCCTACCTTGATCCAGTCAGTTACGGTATGTGTTAACATAACCGTATGCGTTACACTCCCTTGGACTGAAGGGTGCTCCGAAGCGTTAGTAGTTAGAGGCCTATACATGTACCCGTCCGCTTGTTGTTGCGAGAGTTTGTCTGGGCTCTTAGTTCTGAAAAAGGGTCTCTTTTTTGTACAGTTATCGCCAGAACTAGTACCCAGTTGGATATTTACACTCTGAATATTTACAGCTCTCGCGGCGTGACGTTGCTGCGGTTGGGTAGGCAATTCCCCTTGCATTGTTGGAGCAGGAGGTGTTATGGGAACTACTTGAGGAAGAGGTGCGGGTGGAGTTAGAGGATGGACGGAATGTGGGATGTCTCCCGGAGGAGAAGGAGTCCTTCTGAAGTACTCCCGAGCGTGGTAGTGACGTTGTGGAGTAGTGTGACCCATAGCGTCACCTGGAGAAACTGGCTGCTGCACATAATAACCATAAGGATCAGGCTGCCGGTAAGGGTATTGATGTGTTGGCGGTGGCATCCCCCATGACTGTGGGTATTGCCACTGCTGGTGTTGTCCAATGGGCTGCGGAGGCGTTCCACTTGGATAATACGTCAAGGGTTGGTGGAACTGCCTTGGGTTACCTTGTGGATAAGGTAACCTTCGGGGTGTTTGCCGTTGATTAAGTCTTGGATTTAATGCATACACCCCAGACTCCTGCAGATGTGAGATAATTGGACAACATCCCTTAGGATGGTCATAGTAACAGACCTCACATCCACCATCATTGTCTGAATCAGAATTTTCAGCCTCATCGGAGTTAAAGATCTTTCCCTTACCCTTGTTATGTGCAGGGTTAAAGTTTCTCCGCTTGACTTTTCCTTTGTCACTACTTTGCTCATCCTTAGACTCCTCTACGATTTTCAGGACTGTTTCTATTCGTGAGTCTAAGGAATCCCACATTTGGTCTACCTTAGCCGATACCTCCGTTGTTAACTTTTGGATCGGCACGGTTTTCCTGTTCACCAACTCTTCGAGTGGTGACTCATCCTCCTCATCACAGAATTTCACTCCCTTCCTGCGAAGGGAGGGATCGCGGTTTTATTCCTCCGCACTTTCTCTTTTACGTAGCTCGCCCTCTTCTTGCGCTACTTGTTCCAACAAAACTTCAACTTCATGGGCTCTTAGTTGGGAGAGTCTCCCTTGGGCATAAGTCCCAAGAGTTCTTCTCGTTTCATTTCGTAGCCCATCCACGAGGTGGCGAAGTTGATCCCCTTTAGTGTACCCATGGCCTGGGCAATGATGTAGCAGTGTGTAGTAACGAGCCATGGCAGCATCCAAGGATTCATGAGCTCCTTGTTTCCAGCCTTGGATCTGCTTACGCAAGTTAGACACTCTGGAGTACGTTTGATATTTATTGTTGAACAATTCAAGCATCGTACTCCACCTCCTGATGGTCTCCAGTTCTAAGGATCGGTACCAGCTCTCTGCTTCTTTAATGAGTGTCCTTGGGAACAACTTGAGTTTCTGCCACTCATTGTCAATGTTCTGCAAGGCGCAGACATCGTGGAATGCCTGTAGATGATGTTGAGGATCAGCGTTGTATCCCCCTTCAAAACGTGGGATATTATTTATATCCAAACGCTTGATCCTACTATCCTTTAAATGCCTTGTGGGAATCCTAACTGCCTCTCTAATATCAAGCATACTTTGGGTTGCGAATAGGGGTTCGTCATGATCATCTCTTTCATGACGTCTGTGATGTCTATGTGGTGGTTCCCTATTGTCCCTACGTCCTTGCCCTTGTCCTAACTCCTCTCGACTTTCCTGTCGAGGCATTTCATCTCTTTTACCTTTATTCTTTGCGTTATGCTCATGGTGGCTGTGCCCAGATGTGGAAGGAGAGTGTGGATGATGAGATGAAGGAGAAGAAGAAGGGGATCCATCACCATGGTGATGTTTCTTGCCTTCTCTTCGGCTGCTTCGGCCCCGATCATTGTGACGATCAAGATGTTTGTCATTAGTGTGAGTAGTTGTTCCTGTTGTGAACAGCTAGTGCTCACGGGGATCAGAGCCTGGAATATGTATCGTTGATCTAAGGCCCTGATGCCTAACCTCCTCACTAGAGTGAGGAGGAGGAACATCATTTCCTAAGAAACCCATCGTGAGGGGTTCCTCTTCTCCTATTTCACTAATGACGTGGGAAACCTTGCCCTTCAATAGTGAATGTTTGTGGGATGATAATCCCTTATGCAATATGTTCTAGCAACGTATTCAACGAATAAGCCCTGTATGCCATTCTGTGCCAATGCACGGAGAAGCATGTTCGCAACGGATCGATCCGGGTGTAAAACTATATTACCCGATGAATCTCTCCAGCACAACTATTCGTCCCGATGGAGAGTAAAAGTGTAATCAGGAATATACTCTTCAGGATGATTATAAGTTATCGAATACTGTTTAGGACTTGGTTGATCTCGGTTATGCGTATGATGCTGACTTTCTCCTGTATTGTCCTTAGGTGAGTTGATTTC
>MNCI01011649.1:200199-218543 GCA_015680685.1 Gnetum montanum
GTACACGTCCGTAGACGCTCGTAATCAAGTCGTACTTGAACGCACTAGGAAAGCAGTAAATGAAAGCAATAAATAAAGCCACGTGCTGCAAGGTTTATCCAATCAAGTTCGTCTTTATTGCCGTACACAACTTGGGTTCAGGTTTACAAGTTGCTCGAATAAAGAGCCGTCACTCTAGGAGTCCTACTGCGGGCACATGGGAAAAATTCTAACTCTGGAGTGATCAATTTGCCAGAGCTTCGCTACACTAGCCAGGATTGAGAAATGAAGGGAGTGCCACCTCTTATTTATAGATATGGCGGCGGGACGCGATATCGCAGGAGACGACGTGATATCGCGTACGCGATATCATGGCCCAGTGCAAGTCGCATCTCATCAACATTATTGGATCATCTTCCATGCACATTCTTTTGGCTTTTCCCTAGTGATGAGTTGCATTCAGTTGGTTGCATCGACAAGGCCTCATCGATGTAGCCTTGTTGTCTGGGCTTCATTGACGAGGCCTAGTTGACGCATCTTATCATGTGTTGATGAGGCCTTATTGATGCAATGTTTTTTTTCAAGTATAAACACATGCTTATAGCTGCATTTATGTCAAATAAAGATTGTAATTGCAGTGAAGCTCTTATAGTTTTTCCATTTGAAAGTTCAAAATTTTCCCTGAGTGCCCATAGTAGGAGTCATTGAGTGTACATATCTTTATTCAAACATTGTTGCACCTGAGCATGGTAGTGTGTGCGGCAATAAAGATGAGCTTTCTAATAAACCTTACAACACTTTGGATGGATTAGTTATTTCAATTATGCATTCAATGTTTTTAATTATTTATTAAATGTTTTCCATTAGTTATTAAATATTTTCTAGTTATTACATTAATGAAGCAATTATGATAGATAGATTACACACATAAATACAACCACTTGAAGTGTAACATATATTCGCTTGATAATCCCAGTAGCGTTATTGCTTGGTACACCTAGTACTGTAGCGCTTGGTCACCTAGTATTGGATATGTGGGTTAGGACATGTACAGAAAGTGGGATTGGATGCTTATGTTAGGATTAGTTAAATGCTAGTTAATTAGTCAGTTTATTTTATTTAATCCAATTCCTTTTATCTACATTTTGAGCACCAAACTATAAAATACAAAATGATAAAAATCAGATGCCTTAGTTACACTGAACCATATCAACAAGTGTAATTGGGAAGACAACAATTGACCTTAAGGGTAGATTCACTTCCTAAAGGACTAGTGCACCGAAAATGATAATGTCCATGGAATTTGACCAGATTGCATGTGAATGCTTTGTGATTCATATGGTTGGATGTAGTGGTACCTTGATGCTCATCATTGGCACTGTTGCTAGGGACTTTGTTTATTGAAATGTGCACTATTTAGGTTTAAGTGAATACCATTAATATCATTGTACAAACCTCAAAGTCAATATCATTTCCACTATACATAGAGTTATAAAAGCACATTGATAATTTTATTTTGTTTTGCAAAATTTCTTCTTCTTCTTGCAAGCACAAGGATACTAAACCACTAATCCCACAAGAGTGCAAGGTGGTATATACTCATCCAGATGAGTTTGTGCCAAACTTCACCTTCATCCTACATCAAGATGAATAGCTATGATGGTGTGATATGGAGAGCAACATTATTTTTCCCCTAATAGATTTGTGCTCAAGATGCTATTTAAAACCCTTAAGAAGTTGGGCATAGCAGATCTTCATGAAGAATACATTGTGGATGGATATGATACTCAAAACTACTATCCCATTGAAACACAACACAAATGAGACTAATGTCAAGAGAAACTCCATGAAGCTACAAAGGGGAAACATTACACCAATCCCTTATTCCTACTAAATCAAGATGATACTAAGGATCCTCCTACTAAAGGTTCTCAACATGAAGATTCTCCATCCCTTGTTACATATGGTAAGGGTGTGAACTTGAATCTGCAATCCACTATGCATAAACTAGGTTCAGGAAAAAGTGGTAGCCAAGATAGGGAGTTGGGTAAGCATCACAATAGTAAGGGATCTAAGGATGATGATTGTAATAAGCATAAGAGTGGTGGTGGACACCACTATGGCAGTGGTGGTCCATCTTTCTCTTCATTCTCTTCATCTAATTTTGAGCATTTCTCTTCATTTGACAGTTCTCATGGAAGCCACCATTGAAACAACTATGATGAAGGTGATTAGTAAGATAACAATGACTGTGAAGGCCATCAAAACTAAAGGGGTGGCCAAAACCATCATTGATGTAATCAACGTAGTAATGATGATGAACCTCTATTAGAAATTCAAAGCATGCTCAACATTGTAGAGGTAGTTAAAATCCCAACTAAGCATATGAAAGATAGTCGAATCAAGCACATAGACATGAATAATATCCCAAGATTTGATGGGATATAACTCTAATCCGTAGACACATCTACAAGCTTTTCATGATTCTTGTGCCTTACAAAACATAGAGAATGAATGGAAAAATCTAAAGCTTTTCTCAAGGACACTCATCAAAGAAGCTAAAAGTTGGTATTAGTCTTTGGAGTCAAAATCCATCTGCTGATGGAGTACCATGTTAGAGCTATTTAATGACAAATATCAAATGTACTCCAAAGTGTCTAATCTAAGAAGGAAAATCCAAGGTTGGAAATAGGGAATGCATGAATCCTCAGATGCTGCCATGGGTTGTTGTTATTCACTCTTGCACTGATGCCCTAGCCATGATTGTTCTTAGAGGGAACAACTTTGCTACATCATCGATGGGCTTGAAGTGGAAACAAGAAGAACCCTTGGGGTGTATGCCTAAGGAAGATTGTCTAAACTAAGAGCTCATCAGATCCAAAGGCTAACTAAGTAAGTAGCAAAAGAAGAAGGGGAGCTATGAAAAAGAGAAAGTACTGAAGAGTATAATAGGGACCCTTTCATCAGAAAATACGAGGCTCATTTTTGTGACGAAGAGGAGTCATGACTTGATGAAGTGGTGAACAGGAAAACCTTGCCCATCCAAAAATCTATTTTTGATATTTCAAAAAAGGTTGACAAGTTATGAAATTATTTGGATGAAAAATTTTAAATTGCTTTGAAGATTGCTAAAGAATCTAAATAGCAAAATAGTAATCGTAATCGCAAGAGGAAAAAAGAAGCTGAACGTGCTACCAAAGAGGTAAGGGTGAAGTTTTTGTAGTAGAGGAAGTTGTGGAGTTTGACTTTGATGATGAAAATGAATGTGACATCTATTAATACGAACATCCAAAGGGATGTTACCCTATAGTGTCACACTGACAAGAGTCTAGAGTGTATGCATTGAATCCTTGCCTAGCATGTAGGCAAGCTCCAAGATGATTGCCTTACACTCAAGGTAGTCCAAGGCAGTTCCACCAACAGTAAAAAGTTTACTACCCATATGAAACTCCTCCACAACTTTATGAATAATACCAATAGTGGTACCAACCACTATCATGGGGAATGCCACCACCAAGGTAGTAGTACCCTTATAGGTAACTAGATCCATATGGGTACTATGTTTAGTAGCCCATCTCCCCTAGGAGCTTTGCAAGTCATGTATCATTCTAGCATAACTATTATCCTCTAGAGTACCACCAAACACATTCACCATCTACTCAAGGGAAAAACCCATATCCGTATCCATATCATCCTGTACATCCATTTGCACATACACCTCCACCTTCAACCCGGTTACCTGCTACTCCATCTATGCAAGGTGAGATTCCTCTATAGTTGCAACAACGAAATGCTACGAGGGCTGTACACTCATAGTTGGTTTTTTAGCCAAGTGGTCTAGATAATCAATCAAGGAAAAGATCCTTCTTGTAACCTAGTAGTCCTCTTCAGCCCTCACAATCTAGTTCAGCTAATCACCCTACATCTCCAACAATCTCATCCTTTACATCAAATACTTTTGAGTGCCCTTGAAACGAAGTGCCACCAAAGATCTACACTATGGTGCTAACTCATGTTGCTTCTAACGAGATTAAGGCTGGCAACCTTTCTACAAAAAGATTTGATCCAAGAAGTCAACTCATTTATCTACAAATTACTGGACAAGAGCCATGCAACGCTCTTCTTGGTTCTAGTTCCAAATTTAATCTCATCTCCCATGACATGTACAGGGCTTGGAAGCTACGACCTCTTAAGAAGAGAAAAATTTATCTAGAATTAACAGATTATTCAATTACTGTCCCTCTAGGATTAGTAGAGGACATTGTGACCATAGTTTTTGGGTGGTCCTATCCTACTAATTTTTTGGTGATCAAGATGGACAACTGCAAAAGTGACTTCCCCATTATTATCGGAAGGGCTTGGTTAAGCACAGTTGATACAAGAATGGGTATAAGGGACCTATCTTTAGAAATATCTAAGGAAAATGAGCTAGGCAAGATTGAGAAGAAGCGTATTCCATGCATTGCATTTAGTGATAATGGGTGCAATTGCATGCAAAAGGTTTGGTCCATCAAGAGCACATACATTAATGCATGCAATCAATGTGCACAAGAAATTAACATTCAAAGGTATCTGTATGTAGCAGCCACAAAATAGGAGGGTACCCAATGGCTGATCGCTAACTCAAATAACAACATATATGCATGGAACCAATTAAGAGCCTAACTTGTGCATATGTTGTAGGCATGGACAAAATTGAACAAGTTCATTTCCAACTCTTTGATGAAGATGATGATACCTGTTGGGGAGAGTTGAAAATCCCTAATTACTTCAAATAAGAGCCCTTAGAACTAAAAACATTACTAGTCAGAATGGAGTATGCATTTTTAAAGAATGGTAAACTGGTTATAATTAATGCCAAACTTGCTCCTAAACAAAAAGAAAAGTTGTTGAAGGTGGTCAAAAAATGGTTAGTAGCCTTTGCTTGGTTATATCCAGAGCTAACAGGAATCAATCCAAGGATATGCTAGCATCGCATCTACACCGACCTAGCCATGAAACTTAGAAGGTAGCCACAGAGGCAACTAAACCCCAAATTAAAGCAAATCATCAAAGAGAAAATTGAGCAACTCCTCAAGGCAGGGTTCATCTATCCAATTGCGGATAGTGAGTGGGTTAGTCCACTCATAATTATATAGAAGAAGGATGGAAAATGGTGGATCTACATCGACTTCAAGCTGTTGAATATGAAAATGTTTAAGGATCAATTCCCTTTGTCATTTGTAGATTAAGTGTTAGATATCATATCTGGGCATTATTATTATAGTTTCTTGGATGGTTATGGTGGCTATAACCAAATCCAAATTGCACTAGAAGATCAAACCAAGAAAACATTCATGAAACCTTGGGGGACTTTTGCATATTGTAAGATGCCATTTGGTCTGTGCAATGTCCTTGCAACATTTTAATGCTTGGTCCTTAGTATCTTCCAACAACAAATTGGTAGTGGTGTTGAAGTCTTCATGGATGACTGTTCCATGTATGGAACCATCTTTGAGCAAGCCTTGGACCTTCTTGAGTAACTACTCAAGAGATGTGTAGAGAAAAACTTGTGGCTCAACTCGCAAAAGAGCCATCTCATCATCCAAGATAGGAAAGGGACCAAGAATGTGGTCGTTAACCACCTCTGTTACTTAAGATGGGATAATAAAGAAAAGGAGAGCCTACTCTCTGATAAGTTTCTAGACGAACTCCTCTTTACAGGAGCAATAAGTGAATAAATGCTTGCAAAAACAACATGGTATAATGGCATCCTCACCTATCTTTTGACTTAAGAGATGCCATAAGACTTGGATTTTAGAAAGAAGCAAAAATTTCTTTATTAGGCCAAATACTTCATGGAAATAAATGGACACCTTTATAAGGTGTGTGCCAATGGCCTGATCCATTGGTGTGTTCCTAATGAAGATCAATTTTATGTTCTCTAGGATGCTCACAAAGGACCTTGTAGAGGCCACTATGCAGGGAGACGCATGACCATAAAAATCCTGATGGTAGGATACTATTGGCCTATAATCTTTAGGGATGTTCACTATTTCATTAAGTCTTGTAAATATTGTCAACGAGATGGGGGGATGATTGCTCACATGGAAGGTCCTCAATAGTGGATTTAACCATTGGAGAATTTTGACATATGGGGCATTGACTTCATGGGTCCCATCACACCCATGTCCAACAGAAAGGCATATATTATAGTAGTAGTTGAATACTGCAAAAAATGTGCAAAAGTAGCAATTTTTACTAATTATACATCATCCACTGTTGCAAAATTTATACAATAAAATATCACTGATGGAACACGATATCGCATGGGCCACAATATTGTGTACGTGATATTGCAGCTTGTCGCCTTGTCTATAAATAAGAGGTGGCTTTCCCTTGTAAGATCATCTAGATCTAAACCCTTAGCTAAACTCTGGTAGTTTTACCATTCCAGAGATAGAATAATTTCCATGTGCCCGTAGTTGGAGTCTCAAAGTGAATGGATCTTTATTCGAGCAAACTGTACCTGAGCACACATTTGTGTATGAAAATAAAGACAAACTTTTTGATAAACCTTGCAGTGCATGGACTAAGCTAATTAGGATTTAATTAATGTTAAATTCTTAAATTCTTTCTTAGATAATTAATCTCTCTAAACCCTCAACTCCTAGTTAAGTGCATTTAGTACGACCACTTGGAGCACGTGTGCTATGCTTGGTAACCCAATAACGAATAGCGTTTGGTAATCCCAGTAGCATTGCACTGGTTTAGGGTGTGTATGGTAAGTGAGAATGGATACTAATGCTAGGACAATTAAAGCTTAGTTAGTGAAAGTTAGTTACTTAGTCTCTTCACCCTTTCCTCTCTTAGCATAGGCAATAAAAAGATAAAAGTTATAAAAATCATATACCTCAGACTTAACCATACAACCATGACAATACAAGTAGGTTTGGGAAGACAACGATTGATTAACCTTAAGTGTTCCATAAGGCGCGTAAGCACTTAGTCCTTAGAGTTTGACCAGATAGCACGTGTAACACTCGTATTCGTATGGTTGAGTGTAGGGGTACCTCGCCACTCATCATTGGCACTGTTGTCGAGGACTTAGTTGTTTGTGCATTATAGAACATAGGAAATCATTTACATCATTGGGAGCTAAACGAACCCTTAGGGTTAATCAAGAGAAAAATAACATAACAAAAAACATCACATCGAACAAGACTAAAATGTCTTCTTCTCCACACAAAAACACTTCACCGCTTAGGACCAACACTAGAGATAGTCGACGGTACAACACACATAACCAAAATCCGCCAGTTCCTCAACAATTTAGTGTGGTATATACTCATCACGATGAGTATATACCTGACTTTACCTTTGTCTTCCATCAAGAAAAACAACTGTGCTGGAGAGACTTGGAGGGTAACATAGTGTTGCCTCTAGATAGAGCCACCCCCAACATGCTCCTTCGTGCCCTTGCATGAATAGGCATGTCGCAATTATATGCTGAGTACACTGCATGTGTTTACAATGCAAGGGACTACCATCCCATAGAAGTGCAATGTTAACGAGACTCATGGTAGGAGAGTTACCACACATTTTTGAAGGGCAAAGGACCCTATAATGCTTCACCAGTCATAAGCAAAATTAAGGGTGGTGAACCTATTTCAATAGGTTCTCCACAAAATGATGTCCCCTCTCCTAATGATAGTGAGGAGGTAGTGTATCAAAACCTTTGCTCCACGATTCACAACACTGGTTCTGATCCCCATGAACACCAAGTGTTCAATGAGGGAACACAAACACAAAATAAGGGAGAGCATTCTGATTGTCATCACGATCAGGGTCGAGATCATCGAAGGGAAGGTAGGAAACATCGTCATGGCGATGGTTCTCCTTCCTCTTCCCCTTCATCATCACATTCATCCTCTCCTTCAACATCAGGATGTAGTCATAAGGAACCTAACCATGAGGACAAGGGTAAGCAAAATGAGAGACCTCGACGAGAGAGTCAAGAGCGAGGACGAGGGCATTCTGCGGAATCACGACATGGAAGAAGGGAAAGTAGGGAATTGCATAGGCATCACAGATGCCATGAGAGAAAAACCCATGAAAAACCCCTACTTGCAACCTGAAGCATGTTAGAAATTATGAAGGATGTTAGAATACCTACAAGGCACCAAAACGATAGTCGGATCAAGAGACTAGACATGAATAATATCTCACGATTTGAAGGGGGATACGACGCTGATCCACAAAATCACTTACAGGCATTTTACGATGCCTGCGCCTTGCAGAACATTGAAAATGAGTGGCAGAAGTTAAAGTTGTTTCCAAGGACACTCGTAAAAGAAGTGAAAAGCTGGTACCGGTCCTTAGAACTGGAATCCATTCGAAGGTGGAGTACGATGTTAGAACTGTTTAACGATAAATATTAAACGTACTCCTGAGTGTTCAACTTGTGGAAGCAGATCCAAGGATGGAAGCAGGGTAATCATGAACCCTTAGATGCTGCCATGGGCCAATATTATGCATTGCTACATCGTTGTCTAAGCCATGGTTATGCACAATGGGATCAACTACGCCATCTCGTAGATGGGCTAAGACATGAAACTAGGAGAACCCTTGGGACATATGCCCAAGGGAGATTATCTAAACTTAGGTCCCATGCGGTTCATAGATTTTTGGAGCAAGTACCTAAGGAAGAAGGAGAGATCCATAAGAGAGAAAGCATGGAAGAGTATAACTGCAATCCTTCCCTCCGAAAGAGGGGAGTAAGATTTTCTGAGGAGGAGGATGAGTCACCACTCAAAGAGTTGGTGAGTAGGAAAACCTTGCCGCTTTAGAAATTAACAACAAAAGTGTTGGCTAAGGTAGATCAAATGTGGGACTCCTTAGATAGTAGATTTGAAACTATTTTAAAAATTGTAGAGGAGTGTAAGGAGTGAAGTAGTGACCATGATAAGAAAATGAAGAGGGATTTGGACTATGCACGTAACAAAGGTAAGGGTAAATTAGCTATCACTGAAGAGGTTGTGGATTCAAATATAGACAATGAAAGTGGATGTGAGATATGCCAATATGACCATCCTAAGGGATGTTGCCCGATAATCTCACATCTGCAAGAGTCTGGGTTGTATGCACTCAACCAAAGACTTAACAAACGACAAGCACCCCATCGGTTGCCTTACCCCCAAGGTAACCCGAGGCAGTTCCACGAACTATTAACATATTATCCAAGTGGAACTCTGACACAACGTATGGAACAACACTAGCAGTGGCAATACCCATAGTCATGGGGGATGCCATTGCCAAGGCAACAATACCCTTACCGGCAACCGGATCCATATGGGTACTACGTGTAGTAGCCAATCTCTCCAAGTGACTCTGTTGGTTACGTTACCCCACAACATCACTACCAAGCTTGGAAGTACTATAGGACTCCTTCTCCTGGGAGAGACACACCACATGCATACCATCCTCCAAATCCACCAGCAACTCTTACACCGATAGCTCTACTACCACCTGCTCTAGCGATTCAAGGGGAACTCCCCACTCAACTACAAAAACGCAATGCTACGAGAGTAGTAAACCTTTAACCCATTATTGGTTTTGAAAACCATACAAAGAGAAGACCTTTCTTTAGAACCAAAAGCCCAAACAAGCTCTCACAACCACAAGCGGTTGAGCCTCCAAATGCTTCTCCATCAAATAAGGCTTCGGAGCTCCCTTCAAATCAACAACAGAGCTCAACGCATATGGTTATGTTAACACATACTGTCACTAATTGGATAAAGGTGGTCCACCTTCCCAGGAAATTCTTTGATCTTGGAAGTCCATTAATCTATCTCCAAGTCGCTAGGAATGAACCACATAAAGATCTTCTTGACTCAAGTTCTGGAGTCAACTTGATATCGTGAGAAATGTATAAAGCCTGGAACCTACCTCCACTAAAGAAGAGCAATATTTGCTTAGAGCTGGCTGACCAGTCCATCACTATCCCCTTGGGATTGGTTGAGGATATCGTTACCACTGTGTGTGGTTGGTCATACCTAGCTGATTTCCTAGTGATCCAAGTAAACAACAACAAAGGGGACTTCCCAATAATAATGGGAAGGGCATGGCTAAGTACCATAAACGCATGCCTAGGAATCTGCAATCTTTCATTGGACATATCTAAGGAAAACACTTATGGAAAGATCGAGAAGAAGAAGGTTCCATGCATCACATATAGTGATACAGAGGGTGATGGCGTACAGGAACGTTCAACATCTCCTGCATGCAACCGGTGTACCTAGGAAGTTAACATACAAAAGTGCCTGTATGTAGTAACCACACAACAAGAGAACTCCCAGTGGTTGACAACTAATCAAGAGAGAAACCCACCAATATGCATGGAACTAACTGGGGAACCAACTTGCACCCACGAAGAAAGCATAGATGCACTGGAGCAAGAGTGTCACCAACTTCCAACCCTTAATCTGAAACCACCAATCGAGGGAAGTTGGAAACTCTTAGAAAATCCAAATGAGTAATCCAGTAGGAGAATACTAGTCTGTGTGCAACCGACCAACCCTTATCATGAACCTAGAATGGTCTATGCACATAGCACATTTGAGAGAGGACAATCTCGCTCACTATTTCAGATCTCTCCCTTCCAATTTAGTCATGGGGGAGATGGTCACCTATGCTGATCATTTGCAGCCCTAAGTTCTTTTTTAAAATTTTTGTTTTACACATTTTTGTTTTACAAATTTCTTTAAATTTTCTTGTTTTTTTTACAACATTGTTTATACTTTTTCACTTCTTTGTGTGTTTGATTATTTTATTTAATTTGTCACCTAATAAGTGTTTTGATGGTGGTATGAACTATATTCCATTAATTGCTAATGTTTGGTTTTTACCTTTAACTTACGATGTTGATACTAAGGTATGGTTCTTTTGATATAGCAAGCAATGAGTCCACTTCATCCATACATCCATAAATTTCAATGATCTCTCTTAGCTTGGAACTATACAGTCCCTTTCTCAATAATAAGAACTATCAACGAATCGGTGATTGGGCATTTCTCAAACTAAGGAAGGACTCAAGGATTGAAAAGGGTGTGACTTCAAGGGGATTTGATGCACTTGTGCTGGCCATTATCTTGGGTGCTTAAATGTTTTCTTCTTGAGTTTTCTTACCATTTCGACGTTGCATGGTGTGGTTCTCACGAAAAACACAAAAAAAGAAGAAGTGAGAATTCAAAGCACACCCGTTAGAAAAAATAATCATTTAGGCTACAAGCACTAGTTATGGAACTAAAATAAACATGTTTCCTATAACTAAGGCCCTTCTCGCTTCCTACCTACTCCTCTTTCGTTTCGTTGGAATGGTGGTGGCTCTTTGGTGAAGGCATTCTTGTTACTTCAAGTGGATGAATGGGCTGAATGTATTAATGCAGAGTCACTAAATGTGGTTTTTTTGAGGTCAGATTTGGAATGGGATTTACTAAGTCACATTAACCATTAATACAAACGGGGCTGTACATCACCTTATTCTTGAGACTCCATTCCATTCTCTTCTTTCCATCGTTCTTTCTCCATTGTTCACCTCATTGCCGGTTGTATCAGTAGTCCATATTTTGGTTGATACATTGTTTTATTTTTGGTTAACTCTTGTAGTTAAGACTTTAACTCTTGTCTCCGAATGACATTCCTAGAACCTATGGACTCTTTGAATGTGGGTTTGTCAGGGCATTAAGGGCATGAGCGTGCTTTGGGGAGGACCCACTGGCATTCCTATTTGGTGCATCCGTTAATTTCTTTTCCTTAAACATTTATGCAATCACCATTTATTTTGTTCATCTCCATCTTTGACATCCATTTTATTGACGTTGCCGTTGTTTCTTTTTCTTCATATCTTATTCCTTATCTTTTTCCATTCTCTCGCTACTGGAGGTTCGCTCTCAGTGATGGGGGTCCTGGTCCAATTTTTTCAATTTTCTCCTAACCCCTACACCTCGGGTAGTCACCAATATTATATCTCCAGATCCACATTAGCCATATCACAACTCAGCCAATGGACCGTACACTAAGGTAAGGTATTAACTACATTGTGATTCATTTACCCTTGCTAATATCAGATTGTGTTGTGTGTGCAGATGACAATCATACAACAATGGATTGGATCTAGAGGAAACATTTGGAATGGACTGGTTCTGAAGTGGTTATGTAAGGAACGAGATTGATGGTGCGCTTATCAAAAAACAAAAAAAAGTGCAATCTTGGCATCGGTAGCAACAGACTTCTTCTTTTCTCTCTCTCTTCTTTCTTCTCTCTCAGCTGCCAAATAAGGCTAGATGTCAAATGTGTATAGTGTTCACTCTTGTTGTTATGAACACTAAATTTTTCCATGATTTGTAATGATGATTCATTCACATGTCACCCCATTCACCATTAGTATCATTCAAGTCAATAATCCCATACCTTCCCAATATTTTGTAAGGAACTCAAGGACGAGTTTTCATTTAGTCATGGGGATATGGTGGGATGCGATATCACAGCTCGTCGCCTTGTCTATAAATAAGAGGCAACTTTTCCTTGTAAGATCATCTAGATCTAAATCCTTCGCTAAACTCTGGTAGTTTTACCATTCTAGAGATAGAATAATTTCCATGTACTTGCAGTAGGTGTCTTAAAGTGAATGGATCTTTATTTGAGCAAGTTGTACCTGAGCACACATTTGTGTACGAAAATAAAGATGAAATTTCTGATAAACCTTGCAGTGCATGGACTAAGCTAATTAGGATTTAATTAATGTTAAATGCTTAAATTCTTTCTTAGATAATTAATCTCTCTCAACCCTGAACTCCTAGATAAGTGCATTCAGTACGACCGCTTGGAGCATGTGTTCTATGATTGGTAACCCAGTAATGAATAGCGTTTGGTAATCCTAGTAGCGTTGCACTGGTTCAGGGTGTGTACGGTAAGTGGGAACAAATACTGATGCTAGGACAATTAAAGCTTAGTTAGTGAAAGTTAGTTACTTAGTCTCTTCACCCTTTCCTCTCTTAGCATAGGCAATAAAAAGATAAAAGTTATAAAAATCATATACCTCAGACTTACTTAACCATACAATCGTGACAATACAAGTAAGTTTGGGAAGACAATGATTAATTAACCTTAAGTGTTCCATAAGGAGCGTAAGTACTTAGTCCTTGGAGTTCGACCAGATCACGTGTGTAATGCTCGTATTCGTATGGTTGAGTGTAGGGGTACCTTGCCACTCATCAATCATGAATAGGTTTGGGGTGCCATGTTTACTAATTTCTGATAATGTAACTCATTTCATAGGTGCCACCTTTACAAAGCTAATGCAACACTTAAGGGTAGAACATAAATTAAAAACACACACCCATGTCCAATGGAAAGGCGTATATGTTAGTATATACATATATTATTTTGTGTAAGGACATCTTCAAGCTGTATGCAATTGTCCCAAATAATGTTCTATATGCAAAACATTATATGGAAATTGCAATTCCATGCTATCCAAGGTTGATAATTTGTAAGTATTCTCTGACAGTTGCTTTGTAATTTGAAAGGGACCAATCCATGTCAGTGTAAACTTATTAGGTTTCTTCATATTCTATAATAGGACAAGGTCTCCTATCTTGAAAGTTCTTTTCAAAGCTTTCCTATCAAACCATCTTTTAACTTGATAGGTATTCTGTAACAAATTATCCCTTGTTTTATCTACTTTAGCTTCTCTTTTAATAAGTAAAGTCATGAAACTTCTATCTTTATCAGTTTTTTCACTATATCTTTGTACGAATTCAGAAGCTGAGCTTACAATCTTATTTGTAATTCTTGCTGGCAAACCATTGACTAAGTTATACGGTGATGTTCCAATAGCTCTCTTGAATCTAATTTGATCTGATCATAATGCGGATTGTAGATAATCGATCCAATTTTCTGGATTCCCATCCATTGATTTCTTGATATAAGCGATAAGCTTTTTATTGGTGCATTCTGCTAGGCCATTTCCCTAAGGATAATAGTTTGATGAGGAAAATAAGAAAATAGATTTTTCAGAGGCCCATCTGATAAACTCTTCAGATTTGAAGGTGGGTCCATTTTCTGACACTAACACTTTGGGTAGACCAAATCTACTTAGAACGTGGTTTTCTAAAAACTTAACCACGTCTGATGCTAAGCTTCCTATTAGAGCCTTTGCTTCAGACCATTTAGTGAAATAATCAGTAGCTGTAACAATAAACTTGTGTCTAGCTCTTGAAGGAGTAATTGTACCAATAAAATCCAAACCCCATTGTTGAAATGGTCTATTTGCAACTACTGGCTTTAAAGGGGCTATAGCCCTTTTAATCTTGGGCCCATGAATTTGACATTTATAGCATTTTTGAATCTTTGAACTAATGTCTTGATACATGGAAGGCCAGTAATATCCATATCGAAGTATATGTTGCATAGTTGATTTAGGGGATTCATAAAATAGATTCAAATGATCATGAAATTGTTCCAAAATGAAACTAATTTGATCATTATGAACACATTCTAATAAAACTCCCCGAAAATCTTTTCGATATAATATACCATCTTTAACAACAAATCTTCGTGCTCTTTTGAAGAAAGCTCTCTTTTGACTTGCAGTTAAATTATTTGGGATTTTCCTTGTACTAAGAAATTTGAGAATTTCATCATACCAATTCTCTTCATGGGTGTCAAGTGTACACACTTCATTTTCTCTAGTCATTAACTTAGCTAGTCCCATTCCCTTAATTGTCTTGCATATTTCCAATGAAAATCTGAAACTTTGCAACTTAATAAGCCATTTTCCTCTTTTCAATCCAATCTCATTTTGGGATAGGAATCGCTTGACTGCAGGTTCAATTAGCATAATGTGAACTAATGAACTTTCCAAATAATATTTAAAATGCTGAAGTGCCTTGATGACTGCGAAAGCTTGTTTCTCTAAGTCTGAATAATTTAACTCTGAACCTTTCAACTGATACCCAAAAAATCCAATTGGTTCATCTTGACCTTCACTATCCTTTTGTGTTAGAACGGCAGCGATAGAATCATTTGAAGCAAAAGAGTATAACCAAAAATCTTCTTTAAGTCTAGGCTTTACCAAATATGGAGCCTCTTGTATAGCCTTTTTGATTTCTGATAAAGCTCTCTCTGATTCTGGTGTTTTCTCTACTTGGACATCCTTTTTTAGCATATGCATCAAAGGTTTGGTAATTTCAGTAAACCCGGGGATGAACTTTTTCACAAAGTTTATCTTCCCAAAGAAAGATCTAAGAGATTTCTTACTTGTGGGATGCTCAATATTCTGTACTGCTTGAATTCGGGAATTGTCTATGGCAATCCCTTCTTGACATATCACATGGCCTAATAAACTTCCAGATTTAACCCCGAAGATACACTTCTTAGGATTTAATGAAATACCAAACTCACGACATCTGTCGAAAACTTGCTGGAGATGATTAATATGATCTTCTTTTTTCTTTGAGAATATTGTAATATCATCCAAATAAACCACCACGAATTTGCCTAATAAATCCTTAAATGCTAAATCCATTGCTCTTTGAAAAGTAGCTCTAGCATTTGACAATCCAAATGGCATTCTTTGATAAGCGAAAGTTCCCCATTTGGTGATAAATGATGTTTTGTATCTATCATTCTTATCTACCACGATTTGATTATAACCTGAGAAACCATCTAAGAAAGAATATACTTGACAACTTGAGACTTTAATCAGCATCTCATCAATTCTTGGAAGTGGATACTTATCCTTTTTTGAGGCATCATTCAAATTTCTAAAGTCTACACAAAGCCTTATATCACCATTTTTCTTTCTGACTGGAACAAGATTAGCAAGCCATGTAGAATATCGTACTGGATATATGATTCATGCTTGCAAAACTTCTTGATTTCGGCTTCCATAGCTAGTTCAAATGATGGATTAAATTTCCTTTGTTTTTGCTTGACTATTTTACAACCTTCTGTTAAAGGAATTTTATGTGTCATCACATCTTGCTTAAAAGCTTTAAGATCATCATAAGACCAAGAAAAATTATCCAAATTATTGCTTAGACATGTTAACAAGTTTTGCTTGAAACTCGAATCTGTTTCTTTTGTAACATTCAACATCTTTGGCATCTTGTCTAATCCAAAATTTACTACCTCAAAAACTTGACTATTTGGATTTTGTATATCCTTTCCAGTAAGTAAATTTTTCTTGAACTCCTGTTCCAAGTCGAGCATCCTTTTTGGAATGAAATTAGCTTTGGAGTGTGATGACGTTTCAGGTATCATTTGACCCTCAAATTCTTGTTTGCTTTTCATAAATCTTAGTACTTGATCATCATCTTCAAATACTTGTAGATGTCTTATATTATCTGGTACTGAAGGTTGATGTTCTTCTTTAATCATGACATCCTTGTAACTTTCTATTATTTGCATATCCAATGTTGAAGCTGCCTTTGCCAAATTGTCTGCTATAAGATTCTCTACTCTGTTTATATGCTCTATTTGACAATGTTAAAACTGATCTAACATCTTACAAGCAAGTTGCTTATAAGGTCTTAAGAACAAGCTCTTTACTACACAATTACCCTTTACTTGTTCACAAACTAATCTTGAGTCTCCTTTTATAGTGATTACTCTGATCTTTTTGTCTAGAGCTATTCTCATAACAATACATAAAGCTTCATACTCAGGCTTGTTATTAGTACAAGGGAAAGATAGATGAATTGCTTTGAGAATTTCAGGTGAATCATTCTTGAATATAACTATATCAGCTCCTGCACCTTTTGAATTACGTGAACCATCAAAGTATAACTCCCATTTATTCTTATTCTTTGATTGTTCTTTTTTAGAACTATAATTTTCTTGGAGTGTACAAATTTTGTTCTCGATACCTCCTTTTTCAACTATTTTACTTTTTCCATTTGAAGTAATGTTATTAATCATCAAAGGTTCACTATAGATGTATATTTGATTTGGTTGTCCTTTCCAAGGTAACCACATGTGAGAATAATTTGTTGATGTGTAACCTGAGAAATTCTTGCTCCAACTTCCACTCAATAAGAGACTATGTGAATCAGGTATATCTGTCACTTGAATAGTTACTCTACTTCTAACGCGGGGTTCAAAAGCAATTTCCAATAGGACATTTGGTAATTGACCCACAATCTTCACTCTACTTTTATCTACTTGAACAATCTTTTTATTTGATTTTTCAGGAATCAAACCAAGTTTCTTACCTATAGACAATGACATTATAGTACACGTAGCTCCAGAATCAACCAAACAATTGTGTAAGTATTTATCCTTTAATTTCATTGTCAAAAGGAAAGGAGGAGCTTCCTTATCATACGAGGTTTTTAATTTCTCATCATTATTAGACACATAACTTAACTTTGATTCTCTAACTCTCCTTTTACCTTTAATGAACTCTAAAGCCTTTTTTTGTTGATCTCCTATTTGAAGCAACCGATAAAAGCTAATATTGGCCTTGACATGTTTAAGGTCTTCAACCAAATCATACTCTCCATCACCAAGAAAGCTTAATTTCCTTATTCATTTATTAAAAGACTGATTTGGAGTGCTTTTCTCTACTTGATTATCTTTACCTTTATTCTTATCTCTTCTATTTTTATTCTTATCTCTTCTATTTGGCTCAAAAGATTTTCTCTTAGTAGATGGATCAGTAATAACATTTGGGGGTCTAGAAGTATTTAGTCTTTCTTTTGATTGGAGATTATATCCGTTTTCCTCATTATTATTACATTCTTCATTTGAAGACATATCTTCTTCAAAACTTGATAGAGAAGAAGTATCATTAGATCCATTGCTAGAAGATTTACTTGCATAATAAACACTAGAAAACTCATTATTAGATTAAATATCAAGAAATTTGGATACAATTAGGTCACTTTTATCCTCATCTTCTGCTAACTTAGTGTCTTGATGTTATGTTTTCTATTTTTCTTTTTTTCCTTGATATTAACTCTTGCCAAGGCTTTTTCAAGCTTCACTATTTTGTTAGACATATCTCTCATTAAATGTCCTTTTTCAGATCCTACTCTTTTATGTCCTTGCTCTTTCTTAACATGAGATGGACATGGTAAAGCTTTAAATTGAGTTAAATCTTGCATAGGAATCATAACTCTTTCTTCTTTTTTCTAAATTGCAATATTTTCTTTAGGATTCGAGTTTAACTATTTTTCTAACTGTATAGCTTCACTGAAGTAGTTATTTAGTGTAGTTAAGTTTGGAGTTCTCCTTAACCAAATTGAAATGTTGGGGTTGATAGCCTTAAGATAAGTTTCTTTAAGCATTTCTTCTGATGGTCTATATTGTCTTTGAAAGAG
>MNCI01011649.1:219297-259520 GCA_015680685.1 Gnetum montanum
GCGAATCTACTTCTAATTTTCCCCAGAGAAAGAGATAGTTCCACAAGAAAACTAGAAATAGAGCAAGATTCAATGGAAATAGACAGAAAAGAAAGTAGATTTGTGTTAAGACCTCAAATGTTTAAACAAGGTAAAATGATATGAGTAAACATTTCACAATAAAGCTATCCCAAATTCAATAACTATGAATTGTTCAAACTTCCAAGGCTCAAATAAGCAATTTCTTCAAGATAATCCTACTATGCTACCAAAAATTGCTACGTAAACTATCACGTATGAGACTCCATTTAGGTTAGATAATGGATTTCAATAATTGCATTCAACAAAACCTTCAAAAGACTTGACAATTTCTGATTGAAATACCACAGAGATTTACTTTAAAGATAAAAGCAAGCTATTCTGGCCCCATCAAAATACCAAAGATTTTCTAAACCCTCTTGACTATTGAATTGTTCAACGGCTTGACTACAAGCAGAGGCTTTCTTACAATAATCTCAATAGCGGTTCTAATACATTGCACAATAATAAAATTTACTACTAAAATGCTCTTAAGGCTTTTAAACACAAGGGCTTTTATGGCAAAATTTTAACAGAAATTTTCTATTGTGCAACAAGAACAATAAGAGGAATCTAAAAATCCCAAAATTACTTGCCAAGCATGATACTATCTAAACCACTAGCTAAAAAATTTAAAAAAAATAAAAAAAAATAAGCATAACTCACAGGACTATGAAAAAGAGGCTGAAATATTTTCTTTAGTAAGCCATCTTACAAGCAATCTTTCACAATGTCTTCTTTACAATGCTCTTCCCAAGACCCAAAGTGTGTCTCCAAGTGAGAGCTCAAGTGTGTGATCTCAAGTCTTCCCCCCCTTGTGATATATTTTATTCTTACCCTTGAAGCCTTTTATAGGGTTCAAAAGGTAGTTACATACTTTAAAATATCTTAGCTAACTTCTCTCCCAAGTAAGGAAGTTACAACTTACCCAACTAGTTAGGGGATATTTCTTACCAATTTAGTTAGGAAGTTATACATAAAGTTAGGAGGAATTTATGCTAACATTGATATTTGTAAATATTACAAATATTTTATGGGTAATAACTTATACAATAATATTTGAAAAATAAATTCAAGACCTCAATATTATGAGAGCTTCATTCACTTGGAATAATTAAATTAATGGTAAGTCTTCAGCCAGGGCTTCATACCATTATCGTATGTGAAATTGCTGAATTTATCCTTTTATCACCAGACCATTTAAAATTTTATTTTTGTAACTCCAATTTCATGCATTCGATTTTGTATTTTTCTTCAGTGATGAATAAAACTGCAACTCTGATTTATTGGCATCGGCTAAAATATCTCCTGGCTCTATTGATTCGGTTGTACACCTGTCTTAGTGTGCCTTCGTGTTTCTGTTGTCGCATTCAGTGGATTGGTATAGTGATAACGAATGCGTCAGCATCGGGCACTGATGCTATTTTGGTAATTTCGGATTGCAGGTTCCAGGAGCGAACGATATTTATTTTTAACGGCCTAAAATTTTTGAAATGAGTTCCCAGTCACGATGTTGTTTTTGTTTTCATCCTTGTTGCGACAATCAACTTCATCTGTTTCTGCCTGTATTTTTCAAGGCATTCCTAGCCGCGGTGAACCCCTGGGCACACAACCACGAAATTTGCTGAGTTTGAAATAGCACTAAGGCGGGTAGGGTTTGGTAATGCATGGAACAACGCAGAAGCCGATAGGGTTTGGTGGCGCGCGAGGTTGCGCAGAGGCCCTTACAGCTCTGTTTCGTGTGACCGCGGCCGGACCTTCACGCGGAACAGAGACGGTCATTGCTGCTCGTGGTCTGCCGATTCAGACCTCCAGCACCAGAATGTTGTACTAAAAAAAACAAAACGTTGATGTATTCATTGCTTCCATTACTAGGGTTTGTGTGGGAAAGGGGGTGGTGATGGCGATTTTCCCAGTGCCTGTCTGCGCCGCGATAAGCACCGTGTGGTCGGTGATTTTGTCACTTGTTCATGTTTTGTTTGCTTGCAGTTATGCAGGATTTGTGCACGAATGAATAATTTTTCAATCTTTAGAGAGAGCCTTCAGAACAGTTGATGTTGCCTTCAAATTGTTAAATGATAAATTTAAAACTTGAAGAAAGGTAAGGTTGGACAAAGACTCTGGAATAGGTCCCGTAATCTTGTTATGAGAAAGACCCATGCTCTTCAGTTGTGTAAGCTTGTTGCCCAAGGATTTTGACCAGTTCCCATCAAAATATGAATTGCAATGTTCCTGTTTAATCATTTCAGAAATAATTTTACCGTGCACCACCGGACTACTGAATTTGTGTTCCTGCAGAGATATGCTTTCCTGAAATAAAATGGAAAGAAAACCAATTTTACTTGAGATGCTCTTTGATTTGCTACATATTCATATCATATAAATGATAAATTGGACTTCTTCCATAATCCCATTATGTATAGGAATAGTGCTCCTATATATTTTTTTCTTAAATAAAAAGAATGCTATTGTTAACTTATTCTTTTCCTCTTAAACTGAAATTTTAGCCACTTCTCCAAAAACTCCTAACCAATTTAATCTTACCAACCTACTCCATGAAATGGCCAAATGTGCCAACAGTTCTCTACTAGAATCCCACACATGTACCCCAAAAGAGAAAATTCCAAAAATTGTGAGAGGGATCTTATGTAATTAATCAAACCTTTTTCTTTGGGGCCATGTTGATCTACAAGCCTAAATTCCCGAGTAAAAAGTAGTTGGTCAACATTCAACAAGTAAAGCATTTCTTAGAACCAAGACAGGCCAGTGTAACTACCATCTTAATGAATGGACAACCATGTTCTATTTTTTGGATCTCCTCCTTCCAACTCAATCATGGGGGAGATGGCTGTCTGTGTTGACAATCCATTTGATTTCTTAGTTTTTCTACCTTTTTAATTTTCATGTTTTTGATTTTTGCAAATTATTTATTTTACAAATTCTTGATTTTTTAAAATTTTCTAATTTTACGCCATCTTTAGTACATTTGAAGCTTCTTGCCTATTTTACACTTTCTTATATATTTTACTTTTTTTTGTTTTATTCAAGTGTGATATTTTCTCATTTTTGTTAATAAAGAGTGCTTTGTTGTCATAGGACACAGTGCCACTATTGCTATTTACTAATGATGGTTTGTGCTTAATGTTGTGATTGTCGATGTCTGGTTTCTATTTTTGAATTTTGATGTCTGATGACTTTGACATGGTTTATTTTTCATAGAATAGGTAGCGAGTCCACGTCATCTGCCCATCCAATGAACTCTATGGTTTTCCTTATTCTAGGAATTTGAGGTCCCTTCCATTAACGAATCTTTTAATCAATTAGTGACCTTGGTAGTTCCAGAATTAAGAAGGATTCAAAGGTTTGTAAAGGGTGTGACTTCAAGGAAACTCAATACTCTTTGTACTGTTCTATGTGCTTGAGTGCTTAAGTGTTTTTCATGGAGTTCTTACCATTCCATACCAACACTAATAGGAAGTTGAATAATGTCATTGCATGGTATGGTTCCCATCTAAAAAAAACAACAATGATGGGAACTCAAAGCATACCCCTTTGACACGAATAAGTCCTTACATGGTGTGGTTCCCATTTCCCAAAAAAAAAATGGTGGTAATTCCAAGCACATCCCTTGGTCAAATAAATGGGCTTCAAGCATTGGTTATGGGACTTGAACAACATGCACCTATGCCTGAAAGTCCCCTCTAACTAAGGCCCTCTTTCTTACTTTCTACTTCTCTTTTCCTCACTTTGTGGAATGGTGGTTATTTTGTGAAAGCACTCTTATGTCTTGAGTGAGTGGATTGATCTTAGGGTGGCAAGCAAATTCATTGAAAGTGGTTGGTTTTGGTTTGGACTAAGGATGGATCTTCTTGGGTCATTTTAACCATAGATTCCACAAGGAACTTCTTATGACCTTAATTTGAAACTCCATTCCACCTTCTCTATCATCCATCCATGTTACCATGACTCACCTCATTGCCAAGTTCTGTGTTATGCTCTATGTCTTGGTTTGATGTGTTGGGATTCTTGGGTAGATTCTTTAGGGTTGATCCTTAACTTTTCATGACCATTATTTTATTGTGGGGCCCACAAACTCTTCAGTTGAGGTTATGCAAGGGCAAAAAGTGCATGAGCCTACTATGGGATGGACCCACTTGCATAGCTCTTGGCTTGATTAGTTAAGGTTCCTTACTTTTGACATTGCTACAATCCTATCTTTGGCATATTCCATTGAGTATTCCACTTAGTGCTCCTTAATCTTTCATTTCATTCATCCACTAAATTAGTTTTTCTCCATTTTTCCAAATTTATGAGTTTCAACACCCTCTTCTCATGTTTTCATATTGTTCTTGGTCCTTTAAGCTTTTATTTGATCCCAATTTCATCCAAAAATTCCTTGTATTTTAAAATTTTGACCAAAGTCAATGGAAGTCAATAGTGGTTAATAGTTGCATCAATGAGGCCTCATTGATGTAATGCGCACACGCTATATATATTGCCTAGCACTTAGGAATTTTTTGTCATTTTCTCATAACACATGAGGAGTTTTTGCAATTTTTCAGAGCCCAAAACCTTCCAGAGCTCATAACTTAATGGTTTGTCCAAATCACTCCATTTTTGACCCTACACTTGCTGGAGGTAAGATCTTTATAATGGGGGCCACAAACATTAAGGTTTTTGATGAAATTTTTTTTGAAAATTTTTCTAACTCCCCAAAGGATTAATAACTTTAATAACATAGAAACATCAATTTTTTCAAAGATTAACCCTTTCAATAACCTCTAGGATTGTTTATTGATGATAATACATAAATAAAATGACAACTAGATTAATTAAATCAGGCATAATCACAACTTAGCGAAAGTGTAACTATCCTTAAGGTTACACAATGATTGCTAATCCATGATCTCATTGTGATTATAGACGGCACCAAAACAGAAATGCTTCCAAGAAGGAGAACCCTCGCAACCATGGGAGAAGCAGCCTAGATCTGGAACGGGCCAACAAGAATAGGGCTAAGAATTACTAGAAGTAACCCATGCAATGGGACCTCTTCATGAGGAGCCCAAAGTGGAATCTGTTCAATAGATTAAAGAAAAGAAGTGCCAATAGAACAATTCCAAAGAGGAGAAGTGCCTAGACCTATGCCATGGCTTAAGATCACTTTGACTCAAGCTTGCCTAGACATCATTAGGTCTTGAGAGACCCAAAGATCAATTCTTCAAGAGATTCATTTCAGGCCATTTTTGGAGAAAGCTATATGAGGATGTCAAGACACAACTACAAGCCTCTCCCATGTGGCCAGTAATCACATCTAGTGGGGAATAGTACATCGGAGAGACATATCTCTTCTTGAGTAGTCGAAGGCTGGGGTATTTTGTCAAAATTAAGGACATTCAAGTGTCCTACTAAGTAGAGGCTATTGCATAGGCACTTGGGTTGCCTGATATCGAAAAATAGCTAGCAGAATTATCCACAAAAGATAATCTTGAGGCTAAGAGGGAGTGGACCTAGTGATGCTACGAGGTTGACTATAAGGAGTATGGTGTGCTCACATTGGCAGAGTGAATTTATTTCAAGATTTCATCCTATCACCTCAATCCAATGGTGAGGCCAAGCAAGGTAACCATATTCTTCACTTGATAATGCATCACTCTAAGTAGGAAATTTCTTGTCAACCTTCCATAGTTGATCTACTTAGAGATCGAGAAGTGCTTCAAGGATAATGAACATGGAAGGAAGATCCTACCCTTTCCATGCCTCATTAGGAAACTTTGCAAAAGAGTAGACATTGTTTGCTATTCCAATGATACCCTCAAGCATGCTCCTTTGGGCTCATGGTTAGAGATCATGAAAGACAAAATGCTAGCAACAACCTAAGAAGAGGAGTAGCTGCTACCACCACCCACTTAGGAAACAACACTGAAGGCTCACATAGTCATTGAATGCCTATGCAAAATCTAGGAATAGCTCTTGAATGAACAAGAGTAATGTTCTAAAATGAGTGGGGTAGATCCATATGTATATTAGCCAACAATGAGTCATCTTAATGAGGTGGCTTGAATAGTTAGTGATATGGAGAAGGGTGGTTCAATCTTCACTACCCAACGAACACAACTGCTAGTGAGGTTGGATCCCAATGCTTGGGAGGTGACAGTGTTGTTATCACAACACCATTTATTCCTAGAAATCTTTGGGAATCTGCCACTTTATCGGTGCAATTGGAGGAAGGTGAAGAGGAAACTGTCTTGGTGATGCAGCACCATGGATAAGAAATAGTAGTTGAAGTGGTGGCTGACCATATAGCTGAAGCACTAAATGCACTCATGACATCTGTACCAGATGTATTTGCACTTTGAGATGTGTAGACATTTTCAGGCATGATTAGTAGAAAATTAAATGCAGCCCAACATGAAAAGTTGCTGGAACAATTGGTGGGAACTGGGCAATCGACTTTGAACATCTTTGATCTTTCGGAAGACATCATTATGACTAGTTGGAGCTACTTAACGTAAGGGGTAAATGCATTATTATGGAGGGGAAACTTTAAATGGCTCAAGAAAGAAAACAATGCTTGGCCATGGAAGTTGCTAAACTTCATGCCTGACTTGTGGATCTTGCAATCCTCAACCTAGCGGTAACAAGAGATGAAGCTTTCAAATAGCTTCAAGAAAGATTCCAGAAGGCTGAAAAGGAGGTAGCAATGGCCATCTTCAAATAGTCCATAGGTGAAGCTGAAACGTATTCAATTTAGAAGGACTTGAACCAAATGTACCAAGAGAATGAAGTTTAACCACACAAAACTATTGCTTGAGAAATGTTGATGCTCAAAAGGAGCAAATGCAGGAATTCATTCATTAACAATAGGAGTAACTTACCAAGGTGAACACTAAACTAGGAAGATTGGCCATAGAAAATCGAAAATTGTCAATGGAGGAAGTACCTTCATTATGCCAGAAGTCTACCATCAAAATTGCCACCTAGAAGAATGAGGCGCTCAAATTTGAAAAAGTGAAGAATCACTATAGGGACTAGGTTGGCCTGTAGAAAGAAGTCAACGAGAAACACATCTATATGGCAAAGGCAAAACTAAATGAAGCCCTCTAGTAACTCCAATAAGAAAGAGAAATGTGGCAGTCCATTGTTGATGGGATTGATGCCTACAACAAAGTAGAGATTTGCTTGAAGGAGTTGCAAATTGAGAAGATGATAGAATATATAAAGTTGGCCAATCTTCGATATGCAACTTGGCAATGTTGATTGCTAGAAGATCATAATTAGAGTTAGAACAACAAGTGGCTAGCTCATATTTGTTATACAAGGCAGAGTTCAAGCACCACAAGGATGCCAAGTAGAAGCTTGAGACTATAAACATTAAACTCAAAGTTCTTAGAGCATGGTTTAGAGACCAATGATCAATCATTGAGAACCTAGCCCAATAGATGAATGACTACCAGGAGTTGAAAGACATAGTTAGGGCATTCAACATTGAATGCAAATAATTCACTACCTAGTTTGTCAATGCAATGGAGCTATTTCTAGCAATCTCGTGTCCTTGGGATGTGCTTGTTCCAACCCATATTGACAAAGCTACATGGATGGTGCATGATCCCAAGAGTAAGGAGGAAAAAATGAAAGCACTGCTAGATGCTTTTCACCTTCCGCCTAAAGTTGTAGTAGTAGTAGGATAGCTACAACCACCTCAACCTCCCATGCGTGAAGTTGGTGAAGGTCCCTTGGAGCCTTAAGAACCACCATCGCCTGGGACCGTTTGATCTTCTCCAATAGCTTTACAACATCAAGGAACATGTTATTTAGTTTTGAAGAATTATGTCATGGTGTTTAATTTTATGTCTTGAACACCATAATTCTTTGTAATGTGTGGATCCGTACATTTGGGCACTCCATTTTTTATCAGGTTAGTCAATTTGTTTTGTTTGAAGAAAAGTCAGTCAATGATCCCATACCTTTCCAATTTTGGAAAAGAAGTCAAGGATGAGTTTTCATTCAATCATGGGGGTATGATGAGTCATGTTCAATTGGCTACATCAACAAGACCTCATCAACATGGCCTCATCATTTGGGCCTTGTTGATGAGGCCTAGTCAATGCAGTGTTGTTTTTCGACTATAAATACATGCTTACAACTATATTTATGGAAAGTAGAGATTGTAGTTGTAGCAAAGATCTTGCAATTTTTCCATTTGAAAGTTAGAATTTTTCCTTGAGTGCCCATAGCAAGAGTCATTGAGTGTATGGATCTTTATTTGAACATTATTGTACTTGAGCATGACAATGTGTGCAGTAATAAAGACGAGCTTTCTAATAAACCATGTAGCAATTTGGATAGATTAGCTTGTTTATTAACTACACAAGTCTCTATATGGTCTCAAACAAGTTTCTATATGATGATATTATTATTATGAGAAATAACAATCAAAAGTGCATACAATTCAAACAGTATCTCCAAGGCCTATTGCAAATCAAGGATTTAGGTGCATTAACATATTTTCTTAGTTTAGAGGTCAAGCAAACTAAAGATGGAGTTTACTTGAATCAAGGGAAGTATGCTTAAGATATTGTTGGAGAAGCAAATGTTAAGCACATGATGAAGGTTGATACACCAATTCCACAACAACATGGTCTTTTGGCAGATGAAGTAGCATCTCTTCCTAATAGCCAAGAATATAGACGACTCATTGGCAGGCTTCTTTACTTGACTTTGTCTCACCTAGAATTATCCTACATAGTACACTTTTGTAGCCAATTCCTTCAACTTTCCAAAAATCCACACATGAATTTGGATGAATGTGTCATTTGATACATCAGTGGAACAACATCTAATGGGCTCTTCTATCCAAGAAACCATGATCTTGTCTTGAAGGTTTATTGTGATGTAGATTGGGATGCATGTCCAATGACTACATGGTCCATGATGGGATTCATCTATTTTCTTGGTAATGCCCCTTGACATGGTGTTCAAAGTGACAACCTATCATTTCCCTTTCATTGGCTAAGGTTGAGCACTATGCTATGGCCAAGGTCACGAAGGAGGTAGTTTGGTTAAATGCTATGCTCAAAGACATGCTTGTTGAAGTTTCAAGGCCAATTTATTTACATTTTAACAATTAATCCACAATACACATCTTCACCAATCTAGTTTTTCATGAGTGGATTAAACATATTGAAATGGATTGTCATTTTTTTCACCAAAAATATGAGGAAAAGTTATTGCAGTTCATCTTTGTGCCCTCTTATTCTCAACTTGTAGACATATTGATCAAAGGTCTTTATCACATTTAGTTTCACACCATCTTATGCTTGATTGGCTTCGGCAACACTGATCATCATCTTGAGGAAGGTAATGATGCTCACTTTGTTTACAAGCTTTGATGTGTTTCTCTGCACATTAGCTTAAGGGAGGCTCTTGCATGAACTATGTGATCACAGTTGCCAAGCCAATTGAATCATTCTCGGCATTCTTACAACTAACATGCCCTTATTTTGCTACTCAAGATCAAGTCTTTCCTTATTTTTCTAATCATAGTTATGGTTGTTGCTATGTTTTACTCAAGTTTCTTTTTCTTCTCCTTTTTCTTCTCTACTTTCCATTTTCAATTTTGTTCATAATAGCATAAATATGCTACAACTTTGTACATTTTTAGTAGCAATCAATAAGAAGAATTCTCTATTCTCTAAATTTTGTATAATTTGTTTGTTTAAGCTAAGTTGATCTATGTGGTGATTTTGAGATTGTAACTACTTTTAAGCTATTCCTATGTGTTTAGCTTTGTATGATCTTCCTCTCATTCAACCTTACTTTGTGTGCCCTTCCAATCTCAGAAAAGGGAATATTTTTGTATGTTTTGAGCTTGGTGTAGGTTTAGCTTTTCATTGGAGCTTTTATTTCACATGGTCTTGAGCTTTCATCTAATCTTTCACAAAAAAATGTTTTTTTGTCATATCAGCAAGTAGAACCAGTTTGTAGAACCATTTTTGGGTTCTAGTTAGCTTCTCCAATATGACTCTTCTACCTCAACATCATGTGCGCTCAAATATTTTTTTTAAATCCTGCTCAACTTTTCATTTTATCTTGATAAAGATAGTTTAAATTGGTTCTACCATGTTAGCTTTTATAGGACTTAGTGGGGTCAAGCTTAAACAATTTTTAAAGCATGTGTGCAAAAAAAATTTTAATCCAACTCAACTTGTAGAACTATCTCGTAGAAGCATATTTTGGTTCTACAAGTGAATGAAAAATAGCTCTTCCATGCCAATCTAGAAAGAAAGCTCTAAAACATAACTAGCTTGTAGAGCCATTTTTTGGTTCTACAAAGAGCTCGTTCAATCAGCTCTACTACATTAGCTTTAGAAATAAGCTCCTATTTAGAATTGGCTCTTGAACTAGTTCTTAGTTCCATGAAAGCTTTTTAAAAATAGCTCTACCATGTTAGCACCTTTTATTACATGCACAAGAAAGCTTATTTTAAAAAGAAGAAAAGTCATGAGAATCAAAAGGGTTCATATTACTTTAAAGAGCTCATTGATATGTTAGCCTAAGTAGAAGGAAAGCTCATTCTAAAGAATATAAGTTAGCTTTAAAAGCTTTCTTAAAGCTAGAACCAATTTAAAACCAAAGTTTGATTCTATAAAAGCTACACCATGAAAAACTATGCTACATCAGCAAAAATAAAAGGGGCATTATAAATTTATATTAAAGGAGCTATTATATGTAAAGCTAGTGTATGTACTGTTATGAAAGTAAGCTAAACCTCATTAATGAAAAAGATAGGAATTTTTAGTTAAAACTTAAAAATCCATTATACAAGAAGAGCTTCTTATTTTTTTTGGAAGTAAAGGAACTATAATGAAATGACAATTTTCTTCCTTCTTTTCTAAGCTCTTAATGCTCACAACAAATGTAGTAATAGAAGTTTAGATGTAACGAATACAAATTTTTCTTCTTCAGCTGCTCTTCCAAAAAATTGGTAATGGTTATAACTTACTACTTCTCATACTTCTTAGTATAGTAGCAATGATTAATGAATGACCAAAAAGAATGATAACTATAAATTGAAGTAGTCTAGCTCAGCTTTGGTATTGTAGTTTTTGACCTTATGCTTGAACTAGAATTTCTTCTTCTATGCTTCTCATCTTTTTCTCAATTTCTCTCTTTGTCTCTTCTCTAGAAAAGCTCTATTTTCTTTTTCTTAGAAAGCTTGGTAACTCCTGAGTCTCTATGTTTAGACAAGATAAAGTGTTTTGCTTCCTCTATACCATGAAAGTGAATTTCTATGACTTCAAGTCTAGTGGTTGTGCTCAATCTAGGATTGTAAAGGAAGCCTTGTAATTTTCTTTGATTAATAGATTGCTCTATCCCCTAGGATCTGGAGAGAGTTTTATGGTAGATATAGGTTGGCTAATCTAGCAACTAAACGATCTTAAAAGCTTGGTGTCTGTATATTGTTTTCTACATAGGTGTTTTATTTATTCTTTACTAGTCTTTTTGACAGTCTCTTTGTTTAACTTGAATTTTTATAAGGCCCCCATTCACAATATGTAGAAAAATTACAAGTGTGCATATAACCATTTGAAGAGTATCTCTACATGAAACATCCTAAAGGACCAAGCCTCCTTAGGCCAAAACAACATGAGGTAGCATTACACCAACATCACCAAATACTATCACAAAAACTATAACACATGCTAATACAAAACTTGAACAAAACTAAAGAGACTTGCAGCTCACACTCTGACATAAAATAAAATATCCCTTCAATAATAATAAATCCAAGAGACAACATCATCATGTCTCAAAATAGAGCAGTCCCTTTTCACATGTCCAATCTCACAACACTGCCAACATCTTGGTCTCTTTTCTTTTCCATCTATTTCATTCATCAATGAGAACAAAAACAAGACATATTCGTTATCTCGTATACATAGCTCTCACTGAAACAAAACTAATGTTCACTGAAATAGAAAAATAATCTACAAATAATCCACCTTGTAAAACCTTTTTGTGCTCCACTAATAACAAACGTTGCATGGCTTAACCTTGCTCAACCTTGCTTTGATACCACTTGTTAACAAATTACGCGTTGTTTAAAAATCATTATTTGTAAATATTACTAGCAAAAAAATTAATACAATAATAGGGAAATAAAAACTTGTAGAATGGAGTAAGAGAGAAACAAGGAAGATAAACAAAGCAACTTAGCAACTTTTTATAAGATCTTCAAAACTAGAGAGATAGATAGAGATGTTTACAAAGATCACAAGTGAGTTGTTTTTCCACATAGCAACCCTTACATAAGAGACCATGCACTTTCAACTCACTCACCATAACCAACCTAAGATAGATTTAAATAATGACATCTAGGATTAGAATAATGAAAACAACCAATAATTAACTTAGACATAGCTTCACTTTTTCTTTTATAATAAGATTTAGATATTTTAACTCTTCTTTTCATATTTTAGAAAATTCTAAAATGAAACAAGAAAAAAGTGAAGTTCAACACAAGTTAACTATAGATTTTGTCTTCACATCTCTAACACCAGCTACATTTGATCCTAATCCTAGCATTGAAATGCCATGACTGATGACTTGATATCAGATAGATTAATATTGGAGGATCCAAGAGGTTGGAATTGAATAAGATTACAAGTAGGAAGCTAAGAAGAGATAAGAAAGAAGAATGAGATAATAATGTGAAGAGTCATTAAACTCCCAAGGGCCTAATTCACCTACAACAACTAGGTTGTAGGCCTATCATGGAAGAAGAATTATGTCCTTAAGATTAATAGAAGATAAAAAGCGCTTTAGTAGGGTATACGATGCCATGTCCAACAAGAATCAGTAGTTTTTGAAAATAATAAACTTGAGCAATGGCCAACCAATTATGTTGAATACTACAAGACTTTGGTAGACATTCATATTATGATTGATGCTTTTAGAAAAAAACTTGATGATGTTATGTGCCCAAGATCTTACTCTATATGTCATGAATCCTACATTGGTATTTAATTGCAATGACATCCCTTTGGTACTTGTGGTTATTACATCCACAAAAGAGATGTTCTAAGGTTTAGCACCAGAAATACAATGGATCTAAGTGTAAGGACTCCTTTTTTATCATCCTTTGCATGAGTAGAGGAGATGTTAATCACTCAAGTTAACCTGGTACTCCAAATCTCACATGGTATTGGTGGTTAATTCTACCATAGTAGGCATATCATTTGCCTCTCATAAGAACTAAAGAAGATAGCTAATGTTTTTCCATTAAGCATTTGAAAAATACCATTGCTCATTCTCAAAAAAGAGAACTAGATAAACACCAAATATAACTTCACTATCAATAGAAGATGTGTTTACGTGGCTTTACACTACAAGTGTTCCTATGACAAATTTTAAGAAGATGTCTAAATAGATCTTTTTGCACTAGATGACATAGATGTTGATCATGACATCAACATTTTTAACATGTTACAAATGATATATATAATCAATGAAGATAGCCTTGTGATCTTAAATTGGGATGCTCTTGAATGCTACTTCAATATTCTTAGTTCTACACATATAATCCCAAGTGCATGGGGGATAAGTAGAAATAGAGGAAGATTCCAACTATTGTTTGGCCATTTTAAAGATTCTCAATCCTACCAACACAAGGTGAAGAAAAATGGATAGATTACTACTAGTCATAACTATTAATACAATCACCTTTCTAGGATGTAGAAATTGAGGTTAATTTATTTGATGAGAGAATTCAAAGTAAGTGCTTATCCATACAAACAAATGCAACTGATAACTTGCTAGGTAATTTAATGAAGAGTTAAGACTTACTAGAGAAGAAGTAGCTATGAAGAAATTAACATCTATAACAAAATGGAATATATGAGAATAAGAATTTGAAGTATTGTTATGTAGCTTACTATTTGGAAGATCAACTCTATCTATTAATCAATATGGTATGCTAGGCATGCAAGAGATTGACATTTAACACCAATGTTCAACATCATATCTAGGGGATAATAATGCTAAGTAGGCAATGTCATTCATATCAAATCATAAGTCATAGTATTAACCATAATTCCCATCAAAATGTTTTCTCATAATTAAGCAAATGACACTTGGATAGAAGTAAAGATAATCATACAACTTCATATTCACTCACCATCACTGGTAACCACACACATCTCAGCCATTTGTGTCTTATCATATATGAAACTACAAGAATAGGTAAGCAATACCTAATAAAGAGCATAAAGAAAGGTTTTCAGTTGTGGAGCAAGTATTACAAGAATCCTCTTTTGCTCCTGGCAATAACACATATGACAACCTTCAACATAGGATATGTGACTATCTAATTAGAATTGAAGATCTTAGTGGACTAATTTAAGCAGTAAGCTATGAAGGAACTAACACCTCCAATAAAATAGAATAGAGCATAACATGACTTTAAAGTGTTATTATGTAGCGTACTATTTAGAAGATCAACTCTATCCATTAATCAATATGTTATGCTAGGCATGTAAGACACTAACATTCAACACCAATGGTCTACATCATATCTAGAGGATAATAGCACTAACCAGGTGATGTCATTCATATCAAATTGTAATTCATAATACCAACCCTACTCTCCATCTTATTCTTTCTTATAATCAAGCTTATGATACTAGGATAGAAGAAAAGCCAAGTATACAACTTCATATTCACTCACCATCATCATCACCTACACATCTCAGTCGTTGTGACTTATCATACAAGGAATTATAGGAATGGATAATTCATACCTAATAAAAAGTATAAAGAAAGATTTCAGTTGTGGAGCAAGCATTACAAAAATTCTCTTATACTCCTGGAACTAATAGGTCTAGTAGCCTTTAACATAGGAGGTGTGATGATCTATTTAGAATTGAAGATCCTAGTGAGTCAATTCAAGTAATTATTTTCTAATCTAAAAATGTGATTATAGGAATGACTACAACATATCAATTACATCCTAATAAATAAGATGAGCTTTGTAGATGATCAACTACTTCAAAATACTTACCATAGGATAATAGGAATTTTCTAAGAATCATGTGACTAATTATTTTGAGACTAATTAATGATACTAGTAGGTAGTCTTGCCCAACTTCCTTTAGTTAAGTGATGTCCAACATATAGAGATAGTGAACTTTCAATCTAGTTGTGGAAGAGCTTCTAGGCCACTACCATGCTTTACATGGTGTACAAAAAATATGCTAGTGACATGGACCAACATCAACTCAAGTATTTGCTTGCAAATATGCGAAATCACATTGCAATAGATGATGACTAAGAGCTGATGATGATGAGGCCTAACATTCCCAGCTCGTCGAGTCGCCAAGACAAGTTTAAAGATGCATTGTAACTTTACCTAATCAATGAAAAGGTTACGATACAACAAATTTATCAAGTTACAAATTCTTGATGAGATAATTGTTAGATGCATTGTTGAAGCTACACCCACACCAACCATGCATCTTGATGCCAATGGTAACATAGAGAAGAACATACCTATTGCTAAAGATATAAAGGTCATGCTCACATGTAACATATGGATAGAATTAGGGTTGGGCAATGGTACAATGGAAACAATCACAAAGGTTGTCCACACTAGAAACAAAGTTCCATCTTAGCTACCACAATATGTGGTCATCAACTTTCCAAAATACAAAGGTTTATTGTTCAAGCAACTTAATCCTTAAAGTGTGTCTATAGTACCAATCACTAGGGTGTGAAGAGGTAGTTACCTATATGTCTCACTAGGGTGTAAATTGTAGTCACAATTTACAAATCTTAAGGTTAAACACTTTCTAAAGCTATCATGGACATACAAACTATAGAGATTGTAGGCCTTACATTTATGGCTCTATCCCGAGTGAGGTCTTTAAAGTCTTTGAAAATATTTCTATGCTTTGATAAGAAGAGTTATGAAAAATAGGAAAATGAGATAATATGAAGGCTAGGATCAATGAGGAGTAGAGGTTGACCTCATTTGTAATATTGATCAACTTGACTTCATAAAATCCAACAAATCTAACCACCAATATTAAAGGTAGCATCATTCATGAATCTCTAGGATTATCAATGCTAAGACCACCTTTAGCATCAGTAAAAAAACCACCTTTAACACAACATGCTTCAACAATATGTGAAATGGCTGAAAATATCATCAACTCCTTAGTGACAAATCCTTGGATAAAATCTTAATGCATCAACCATATTTGACACACCAACCATCATTAAACCTACATTCAATAACAAATACACCTATGCAGAACATTCCAATATAAAGTGCCCAAGACATTATAGACTTACTAATATCAAACCCCTCAATTTGGATGACATGTTCTCTAATTTAGTCTCCTCTTCAACATGTGAAGTCTATACAATTATATAAATCATACACATACCTGTCCACTCTATGTATATCATTTTAATGAATAAAATCACCATGTTTGTTTTCACGTCAACCACCATGTTAATTTTAACATCACTACAGTTAAATATACTTTGATTGTTAACATTACCATTGCTTCCACATGGTAGATCCTAGGAAAACCATAAACTAATCCACAAAAATTCATGGATCATTTCATGTAACTCATCCATGTACATTCCATGATCATCTTAACCATGCTTATGTGTATCCTTGAGTACCATACCCCTTGGTTGGTTTTGGCATGGTAGGGATGCCAGGAATTGTAATGAAAAATTGTAGGGAATCTTTTAAAGCCTACTTTGTGACTCTGACAAAAATGATGGCGACTTAAGCAGTTGTGAGGTAGCTTCTCATATGCAGTGCAATGGGCAAAGGACACTTCTACCAAATTGTGCTATTGTAGATGGCTAAAAGACAGGTTCCAACAAAAATAGAACATGAGATGGCATTGTAGTTTTTATTCTCCCATGGAAATAGAAGTTTCTATTTACAATAGAGTTATCTCCCACTGCTACGTATTTTTGTAGTAGCACATTGCTCTTGCATCAAGTCCATACAGCCACCTATTGAGCAATAGCTGGGGCATGGTTCCTTGTTTTTTTTATGGCTACATTTTCCTACAATTGTTATTTTCATGTGGGTGGTGGGATTTGCACATTTCTTTGCCACATGATTGGTGGTATCTGCTACCGTTTCTACACATGATCGGTGGATGTTACAGTGGATGTTATGTGTGGGTGGTGGTAGTGGACATTACAATGAACGTTACATGTGGGTAGTAATTGCCATGGCTGTTACACATGGGTGGTGGCCCCTCATGTGCCAGATTGATCCTTATAAATTCCATGACAAGGAAAGAGGATAGGGATAGGAAGCAGAAAGCTAACTACGATGTTGGCTTTTTCTTCAAGTGGAGTCACAATGAAAAATCCCAAGGTTCTTTCTTACTTTTGTTGCCTGTTTGGTGGTTCTCTTAGAGGTAGTTTGGGATAGAGCAGTGGATAGACTCAAAGGTTTGAGGTTGCAGGCTTGTTAGAAGAGGTGTGCTTCTTGCAAGCATTAGTAGGCAAGGTTGCACCAAAAGTCATTCATTAGTGCTTTTTTTTGAGTTAAATCATCATTTTATTTTTTCATTTTATATTTCTATAACTGAACTATGGTCTCTATCCTATGGATTAAACAAAAAACCTGTTTTACTTTAGAACTCAGATTAATCCTATATAAGTTGTCAACTATTTCCTGCTTTAATTTCATGTTGTATTGATACACAAGTTTTATTGTTGAAAATTTAAAAAGCAAATGGTTGTTTTTCTGTCAAAATTATCTAGAACTACCTTTTATATTTCCTTGTTAAAATTTTTTAACTTACTAGCATCTTTATACATCACAAAATGTCATGTTGCCCTACCAGCTAAGACTATTCCTAGGTTCCCGTACCCATACAAGAGGTGCCCTAGGCAATAGTCTCCCTAAAAGAGTTTTTAGGTGTTAATGTGTCCAAAATTTACACATCAACACCTTTTTCGCACTAGAAGGAGGGTCTTTTTTGTTTTGTATTCTTGACTCTGTTTCTATTTTGTTTCTTGTCCCTGATACTATCCTGTTTCCTTTTTCTTGTTTCATTCCTATTTTGAAACTTTTGTTTTCCTTGTTTTAGCTTCCTTGAAATTTACTTTTTTATTTCTATTGTTGTTTACTTTACTATTGCCTACTAAAAATTATTTTTTTTGGTTCTTGGAAATTGATGTTCCTATTTACAGTTTCTAAAATCGCTATTCTTGTTTACAATTTCTGAAGATTTTTTTTTTAATTTTAGTTTTAAATTTTATATATTGCAATTTCAATTTTTTTTTGTTTTTGAAAAATATATAATATATAAATAGTAGTAGTAATAATAATAATAATAATAATAATGATGATACGTGAATGTTTTTCTATTATCTTTAATATTTACAATTTGGTAGTAATTTTTATTGTTTATTAGCATTTTACATTTCTTGTTATTTTTCATTTTATGAGCTAACCTCTCCATAGAACAATGAAATATAGAGCTTTTACTCCTACCCCTAATCGACCAGCTACCCATTATTTCACTTTAAGAAAACAATGATCTTCACAATTTCCAAGTTCTATCTCTAGAAGTATTTGAACTTGGATGGTAGCTAATTAAGGCCCAGCTCCCTTGGTGAGCAACCCTTTTAACTTCACAAACTATCACAATATTTTGAACTCACTTCAAAACATAAATTTTTTCTTTGATTCCATAGCCCTTACTAGTGATTCTTGCCAGCATAGACAATGTTTTGAAACCTTACTAGGCATCCATAACATTATCCAAAATGACATAGGATGTAGGGTCTTTGTAACAACTTTCAAAAGCAAAGGCATCCAATTATTTTTTATGCTCTCTAATGCCTCTATAAACTCATGGAAAGAGTTTAAAAATAAGTTCCTACTCCAATTTGATAAGTTCATTAGCCTTGCCTTAGCATCAAGCAATTTCACAAGCTTAAGAAAACTACATGGGGAAAGTTCATGATTACAATCTAAGATTCCTCCATTAACTTGCTTATGTGTCAAATGAGATACACTTGCAACCTGATGGTATTCTTAATTTTCTACCTCTCTACCATTGATTCATTTTTTGGCTATGCCATTAAATTTGATCCCAACATAACAAAAATACAAGGAGCAATGGCTAAAGCTGTTGAGTTACAACAAATTAACTTGATGAATAGCATTCAACTTAATTTGGGATGATGAATATTAGCAATTCTATATAGTCTACCTCTTTACCATCACAAGTTTTCCCAATGAATAATACTTTGTTCCAAACTCCCACTCCCCTTCAAATGACTCAACCTACAAGTAGTTGTTTTTAAGGTCCCACATCCTCTTCATGTTTACCACCAAATACTGGTTTAAGTGATAATTAATCAAAAGCTTTAATCCAATCCATCACAAATCCAAATGGAATATCTAATCCTAATGCATCTACTTGTCAAACAAAAAACAAAATAATAGAAATATTAACTTCACTTTAAAAGCTTTCCAATGAAGTAGTTGAATTGAAGAAAAATAAAAATAAAGCCCCTATACAATATGAAAAATGAAGCACATCAATCAATGATGATTATTGTTATCTTCATAACACTAGGAAACATTTTGAGAAAACTTTTCCTCAATGTTTAGCATTATATGGTGACAATAACCAAAGTCAACAAAATGGGAAAACCCTAATTATGGTCTTGAACATACCTCATAAAGTAGAAAATGAAGAAATTCCCTCATTGGAACAAGTCATGGTGAGTGATCCCAACCCACATGACACTCACTACCATAGACTTAGTGACATTATAAACATCACACAACAAAATATTAGGAATTATCCTTATACCCCTCCCAACAAAAGAGCTTCTAGTCAAAATATCATAAATAATCAAATTAGACCATCTAAAGAAAACATTCCACAACAACCAAACTCCCCTTATTTACTTAGAAGGACCTCACCTCAATAAGAGGCGAAAGATGAACATAAAGCTTATGACGTAGTTGAAGATTTGAAAAGAGTTAAAGCCAAGATTTCAATGTATGATCTTCTACATTTTAATGAAATGAAAGATGTGATTAAAAAGATAATTCATACACCTAAAACAAATAAAGAAAAATCTCCAATAATCGAAAGGCAAGTTAATTTTGTAGAAAGTCCTAATGCTTTGTTAATACAAACTCAAGCAATTTTATGCCTAATAAGAAAGATCAACCACCTTTCTTGATAACTTTGGTCATTTTGGGAAAGAATGTTCACAATTGTTTAATGGATTTTGGTGCAACTGTTAGTGTCATACCACTTGAGGTATGTAAAACATTAGGAGCACAAATGTTATCACAAGCAAGAAGTGCGATACAACTTGACGGATCTAATGTTCCTGTGGTAGGATCTTTAAAGGAAGTAAAAGTACAACTTAAATAATACCCTACTTTTACATGTTATACAGATATTTTAGTAGTTGATATGTCATCCACTTATGGTGTGCTTTTATCTAGGACTTTTGGAGCCACGTTTGGGGGCTTCTTTAGGTCAGATTTCTCAAAATTAATAATTTCTATTAAAGGAAAATATGAATATATGGTTATACCAAGAGAACCTTTTTATAAACATGTGGTAACATCTTTTAATCAGCAAAATCAATCTTTGGAAATCAAAATACTAATCTTTATATTGGAGTTATTAAAGTTGGACTTGGCAAACATGTTACAAATGATCATGTGAGTAAAATTACAGAAATAAATCCTTTTTCTCATATAGATTCCACACAACACTATCAAACTTTTAGAGAGTGTGAAGAAATTTATGAAGATGCCTTGCCTTATCATCAACATGATGGAAAAATATTTCTTTTGGATGAAATGCCACCATTAGGAGAGGAAAAAGATATAAATGAGATCCTAACCATTAAAACATTAGAAGGTGTGCCAAATTTTGATGAATATCCATTGAACATATTCCTAAAGAAGAAAATTATGTTCCTGATGCATTAGCTCAAATGACCACTATTTTAGATGTTCCTTTTAGACATAATGCTTGGGATTCTAAAATAAATATTGAAACGATTAACTCCTATTCTATTCCAGATAATATCTTTTCCTTCCAAGTTTTGATGATGATAATCATATTCATGTATTTTTATTTTTCAATGGTGAATTTAGTGATTAATGTTTTAAAGTTTCTCAAATTAATAAAGAAGCTATGTCAAAGGGTGTCATATTTTTCAAATAAAATCTCTCCTAACATGGCAACTACAAAAGCTTTATTTGATGACTTACATACTGAAATCGAACCATTTAGACAAAAACTTAGACTTGTTAGACTCATATTGAAACTTGGATAAAAAAAATTGATAAAATTTTAGAATCTAAAAATATTTATCTTGTATCAAATTTAGTACATGTTAGAAAACAAACAAGTAAATTATGATTATGTATTGATTTTTGTAATCTTGATCATCAACAAATTGTTAAAATATGGTTTGATAAGAAATATATAGGTAAAGTCTTTAAAATAGGAGATCTAGTCCTAAAAAGAGATAGAGCATTTGGTCAAAAAAGTCCTCAAAGTAAGTTTTCTCCTATGTGGTTGGGTCCATACCAAGTTATAGATGTCATTGGTTCCAATGTGTACAAAATTGCTGATTTGGAAGGATACAACTTAAATAGAAATTTCAATGCATTTCATCTAAATCATTTATAGTCAGGTGCCTCATGTGGACACCTAGTACAATCCTAGTTTTATGCTATTTCCCCTTTCACCATGCATTTCATTTGTATATAGTTACATTTGCATATTTTCTTTACATTTCCATCATGTCTGTCTTAGCATATTGGTTTTTGTTTGCTTTGTGATTTTTATATGATTTTAATAATCATTATGATCATTTGGGTTACCAGGCATTAGGTCATCATAACACAATTTGAAAATAATGCAAGCATAATGCTTTATATGATATATCATATTACTATTATATAAAATCTCCTTTATATGATATATTTCAATAATGCTATGATTCTTCCCAATCTATTTTAAGGTTTTAGTTTTATTAGTTATGTTGGATTATGGAAGATGGGATTTATGCTAACTTATCATGCTATCATCATGATCATGTGAAAATAGGATATGTGAAGTTGGATTATGGTCAAGGTTTTAGTTTTATTAGTTATGTTCACAGCCCTCGTGACATTGTGTTGCTGCAGTTGAGTGAGGAGTTCCCCTTGCATTGTTGGAGCGGGTGGTAATGGAGCTATCGGTGTGAGAGTTGTAGATAGATTTGGAGGATGGTATGTTTGTGGGTTATCTCCCCTAGGAGAAGGAGTCCTATAATACTCTTGAGCTTGGTAGTGCCATTGTGGTGTTACATGACCAACAGAGTCCCATGGAGAGATTGGTTACTGCACATAGTAGCCATATGGATCTGGTTGCTAGTAGGGGTATTGTTGCCTTGGTGGTGGCATCCCCCATGACTATGGGTATTGCCACTATTGGTGTTGCTCAACAAGTTGTGGTGGAGTTCCACTTGGGTAATACGTTAAAGGTTGGTGGAACTGCCTTGGGTTACCTTGGGGATAAGGTAACCGTCGGGGTGCTTATCGTTTGTTAAGTCGTGGGTTGAGTGTATACACCCCAGACTCTTGTAGATGTGAGATCACTAGGCAACATCCCTTAGGATGGTCATATTGGCATATCTCACATCCATCTTCATTGTCCGTATCTGAATCCACAACCTCTTCGGTGATGGCCATTTTACCCTTACCTTTGTTACGTGCATTGATCACTTCTCTCTTTTTCTTTTTGTCATAGTCACTACCTTGCTCCCTAGACTCCTCTACGATTTTAAGACCAGTTTCAAACATACTATCCAGGGAGTCCCACATTTGGTCTACCTTTGTCGATACTTCGGTTGTTAATTTTTGGAGCGGCAAGGTTTTCCTATTCACCATCTCTTCAAGTGGTGACTCTTCCTCCTCCTCACAGAATCTCACTCCCCTTCTTCTGAGAGAAGGATCTCGGTTGTACTCTTCCATGCTTTCTCTCTTACATAGCTCACCTTCTTCTTTGGCTACTTGCTCTAGCAATCTATGGATCTAATGAGACCTAAGCTCTGATAATCTCTCTTGGGCATACATTCCAAGGGTTCTCCTTGTTTCATGCCTAAGTCCATCTACAAGATGACGTAGTTGATCCCACTGCAAATAACCATGGCCCAGGCAATGATGTAATAGTGCATAATAATGGCCCATGGTAGCATCCAAGGATTCATGATTTCCTTGCTTCCATCCTTGGATTTTCTTTCGCAGGTTAGACACTCGGGAGTATGTTTGGTATTTATCATTAAACAGTTCTAGCATTGTACTCCACCTCCGAATGGATTCCAGTTCTAAGGACTGGTACTAGCTTTCTGCTCTTTTACTAGTATCCTTGGGAACAACTTCAGTTTTTTCCATTCGTTTTCTATGTTCTGCAAGGCACATGCATCATGAAATTCTTGTAAGTGATTATGAGGATCAACTTTGTATCCTCCCTTAAACCATGGGATGTTATTCATGTCTAACCTCTTGATCCTATTATCTTTTTGGTGCCCTGTGGGAACTCTTATGGTCTCCATTATGTCTAACATGCTTCTAGTTGTGAGTAGGGGTTCTTCGTGGTCATCTCGTTCATAGCGTCTATGGTGTCTACGTGGTTCCCTACTCTCCCTTCTTCCATGCCTTGATTTCTTAGATTGCCCTCATCCCCGTTCTCGACTGTCTTGTTGATGTTTTTCACTCTGTTTACCTTTATCCTCATGGTTGGGTCCCTTATGACTGCGGTCGGATATTGAAGGAGAGGGCAAATGTGATGATGAAGGTGAAGAAGAAGGAGAACCATCACCATGACGGTGTTTTCTACCTTCTCTTCTGTGGTCCTAGCCATGATCGTGATCATGATTAAAACGTCCACCCTTATCATGTGTTTGTGTTCCCTCGTTGAACACTTTGTGTTCATGGAGATCAGAACCATGGTTGTGGACTGTGGAGTGCAGGTTCTGATACACCACCTCCTAACCATCATTAGGAGGGGGAACATCATTTTGTAGGAATCCTGCTAAAGCAGGTTCACCACCCTCAATTTCGCTCAAGACATGTAGAGCGTGATGGGGCCATTTACCCTTTGAGGATGTATGATATCTCTCCTGTTGCAAGTCCCTTTGACGTTGTGCTTCTGTGGGATGGTAGTCCCTTGTTTCATGATCGCATGCAGCATATTCTGTGTATAACTGTGACATGCTTATTCGTGTGAGAGCATGAAGGAGCATGTTGGGGATTGATTGGTCTGGAGGCAACATTATGTTACCCTCCAAGTCTCTCCAACGCAGTTGTTCATCTTGATGGAGAATAAAGGTAAAGTCAGGTACATACTCATCGTGATGAATATATACCACACAAAACTGTTGAGGAACTGGTAGATCTTGGTTATGTGTGTTATGTCGTCAACTGTCTCTTGTGTTAGTCCTGTGTGGTGAAGTGCTCTTATGTGAAGAAGAAGACATCTTTGTTTTGTTCGGTGTGCGATTTACAATTATCTTATATTTTCTTGATTAACCCTAAGGGTTTGTTCTAGCATTCCAACGTTATGAATGATTTCCTATGTTCTACGTAGTGCACAAACAACTACGCCAATGATGAGTGGCGAGGTACCCCTACACTCAACCATACGAAATGAGAGTTCACGCGCGATCTGGTCAATCTCCAAGGACTAAGTGCTTACGCGCCTTAATAGAACACTTAAGGTTAATCAATTGCTATCTTCCCAAGCTTACTTGTATTGTCACGGTTGTATGGTTAAGTAAGCTTGAGGTATGTGATTTTTATAGCTTTTATCTTTTTAATGTCTCTACGCTAATAGGGAAAGGTGAAGAGAACTAAGTGACTAACTTATATTAACTATTTACTAACTAAGTTCTAATTGTTCCTAACACCAGTATCTATTCCCACTTGCCACACACATCCTGAACCAGTGCAATGCTGCTGGGATTACCAAATGCTAATCGTTACTGGGTTACCAAGCATCACACACATGCTCGAAGTGGTCGTACTGAGTGTACTTAACTAGGAGAGTCAAGGGTTGAGAGAGAGATTAATTAACTAAGAAAGCATTTAAACATTTAACAATAATTAATTACTATTTAGCTTAGTCCGTATGTTGCAAGGTTTATCATAAAGTTCATCTTTATTGCCGTACACAAATGTGTGATTAGGTACAATTTGCTCAAATAAAGATCTGTTCACTTTAAGACTCCTACTGCGGGCACATGGAAATTATTCTAACTCTGGAATGGTAAAACTGCTATAGTTTGGCTAAGGGTCTAAGTCTAAGTGATTAAACAAGGGAAGCTGCCTCTTATTTATAGATAATGCAGCAGGATGCGATATCGAGGGACAGATGCAATATCGCATATGCGATATCCCGTACGCGATATCGCGGCTCATCACAAGTTTAAGTCACAATTTAGAAATGACTCTATTCCTCAATAATTATCATGTTGGCCATACATCATAAAGTATATCTACAGTCATTCTTTGGTTTGACAATCATAGTTAGGTGGGCAACATGATAATTTAGAGAATTTTAAAAACTTACAAAGGAGTTTAATGATAACTTAACTATGACTTTATGTACCAACCTTTACCTAACAAGCCAGTGAGATTATCACTTATGCAACCTATCATTATTCTTTGTTAATAAAAAAAATAAAACAAAAATAAAAAAGAAGAAGTAAAGGAGTTAGGTTGTGAAGTGATTGAAAGTTGATATTCTCAAATACTCGCTATGGTACCATCTCCCTACCGACAACTATTGATTATTTAGCTTCTAAGGAGTTTCTTGGTTTGTAACCATTATTGCCCATTTATGATGATCATCCCTACCACCTTTTCTCCACAAGTTTTCATGTTTGTCCCACCTTTCACATAGATGCAAACGTTACCTACCACAACTATGAAAGCTTAATTGCAATTTCTATTTCCCTGCACAATTTAAAATCACACAATCCATTTATGGCTAATCTACAAATGATACACAAAAGAAACAGAAGTTGTAGGAAATTTGCACCTTTCATTGTCCATCTTCACCATGAATGGAGGCATGCTTGGTCGATTTTGGTGTGGCAAAGATGTTGGGGATTGTAATAGAAAATTGTAGGGAATCTTTCAAAGCCTCCTCTGTGACTCTGACAAAAATGATGGTGATGTTAGCAGTTGCAAGGTGGCTTCTCGTATGCACTGCAGCAGGTGGAGGATACTTCTACTAGATGGTGCTATTGCAGATGGCTACAAGATAGGCTCCAATGGAAATACAACATGAGATGACACTATAGTTTTTATTCTCCTATGGAAACAGAGACTTCTCCCACTATTGCGTATTTTTGCAGCAACATGTTGCCCTTGTGCCAACTTCATGTAATTGCCCATTGAGAAATAGCTAGGGTGTGGTTCCCTATTGTTTTTACGGTTGCATGTTCATATAGTTGTTACTTGCGTGTGGGTGGTGGGAGTTGCATGTTTTTTTTTCACATGATTAGTGGGGTTCATTGTTGTTTCTATATGTGATCGATGGACATTACAGTGGATGTTATGCACAGATGATAGCAATGGACGTTACAATGGATGTTACGTGTAGGTAGTAATTGCCATGGTTGGTATGCATGGGTGGTGGCTCCTCATGTGCCAGATTGGTCCTTATAAATTCCTTAGCAATGAAAGAGGATAGGGATAGGAAGCAAGAAGCTAACTATGGTGGTGGGGTTTTCTCCAAGTGGAGTCATGGTAGAAAATCTGAGGGTTATCTCTTACTTTTGTTGCTTGTTCAATGGCTCTTTGAGAGGTAATTTGGGGCAGAGTAGTGGGTAGATTTAATGGTCAAAGGTTGCCGGCTTGTTAGAAGAGGTGTGCTTCTTGCAAGCACTAGTAGGCAAGGGTGCACTAGTAGTCATTTATTTGTGCTCATTTTGAGCTAAGTCATCATTTCATTTTTGTCATTTTATATTTCTGCAACTAAACTATGGTCTCTATCCTATGGATTAAACATAAAACCCATTTTACTTTAGAACTTAGATTAATCTTGTACAAGCTGTAAACTATTTCTTGCTTTAATTTCACATTTTATTGATACACAAGTTTTATTGTTGAAAATTTAAAAAGGAAACGATTGTCTTTCTGTCAAAATTATCTTGAACTGCCTTTTAGATTTCCTTGTTAAAATCGTTTAACTTACCAGCATCTTTATATGTCATGAAACATCATGTTTCCCTACTAGCTAAGACTATTTCTAGGTTTTCGTACCTATATAGGAGGCATCCTAGGCAATAGTCTCCTTTAATGATTTTTTAGGTGTTGAAGTGTCCAAAATTTACGCATCAACAATAACATATGTGGATTAGTTTATGGTTTACCTAGATCCTATACCATCCATCAACTCATCGTATTGAATAATCATCATTGCATGTACAACCTATACAACAAAACATTTTGCTCTCACCATATATATGTGTGCCTCGTTAAAAACTTTGGCCACCACATGCCTAGGAAAAATTCTATCAAAATGGTGAAAATCAATGGATGCACGGAGGTTTCCTTGCCTAGAAAACTTTGGCCACCACATGCCTAAGAAAAATTCTATCAAAATGGTGAAAATCAATGGATGCACGGAGATTTCCTTCCCTAGTGACACTAACGCCAAGGATATCCTCTCAGCCTTATTACATGTAAGTGGCTAAGTTTATGGTTATTGTAGAACAATAAAACAATTTGCTAAAAGGACATGTCCTTTGATACACTTCATCTTAGTGGCCATATGAGTTGACCTGCTAAGACATAAACACGGTTGAAGTACAAAGGCATCTTCCAGTTGAACACAAAAACACGGTTAAGTACAGACACAGAAACATATCCGATCCGGTTCCATTGGAAGAGGGCAACAATTTTCTTGGAAGCGTCAAACAATAACCGTCTATAAAGACGTGTTCCCTGCTGCAGTTGCAGAGGTTATAAGGGAATTTTGCAAGGAGGGCATGTGATCTGGGTGCACGCATTTAGCTTCATCATCATCATGCGTTCATAGAAAGTTTGGCTCGCTTTCTTGTTGTTCCTTTGGAGCTCTATCCTGCTCGGATGCTGCCTTGACCACGGTGGTGTTCTCCGAGGTACCAGATCCTTCTCCTTTCTTTATATTTTACTTTCGTTGTCGTTCACATTGTTCCCAAAAATCGTTTCCAAATACTTATGCTATCGGCAAGATGACTCTTGAATATTTTCGTTTTTTTTTTCCTGCATCTCTATCCATCATGTTGCAAGGTTTGAAATGTTATCAAACGTGCAGTGAAATTCGTTTGAAACTACCCTCAAAAACTGTAGGCCATGATTCTCATCCTTGAGCGTATTAGCCTATTATTTTACATTTACTGATTAATCTGCTTGCGCAGCAGGAGCATCATCGGTGCAAAGTTCCTTCGGCTTTGATGATATACACAACAACAGCATCATGGACTTCAGTGTAGCTGTAGAAGAAAAATCGCCGGAACGGCCGGTTCATACGATAAACGAGAATCTTTCATGTAGATTTCCTCAACCTGAGCGAATCTAAATCTTCTCTGATCTGACTCGATATTTTTTGACTTCTCCACTAATAGGAATACCTTTGTGTATTAGCTAAATCATGCAGTTTGGAGGATATAAGCGTAACACAGAACCAAGACCCGAGCGGTGGCATTTCACAGTATAGAGCTGAGATCCAAAACATCTGCGCGGCCAAGTGTAGTGCATACAAGGTTCACGTTCATTGCGGTTCATTTGCATCTGCTACGCTTGTCAATCCCAAGATATTCAAGCGTATCAATATCGACGATTGCCTCGCTAATGGCGGCCAGGCGTTGGTCTTTGGTAGCATCATCACTTTTACATACGAGAATGAGGGCAAATTCACTCTCTCCCCAAAATCTGCTACCTTCTCCTGATGAGAAAGGCACACAATAAATGCCTATTTTCCTACATAAAACATCTCCTCACCGTTCTTTACAGAAAATGTGATATACTGATGTTAGAGTGCAGTGTTATTGTTGATGTTTTCAGAACTCTTAGCATGTACATTTCCGGCCGCGCACATATTCAATTTCTTTTAGTTCCCTAAAGCAAAAATAGTGCACCTCCCCGAATCGACTGCGAGTGAATTATTGCGTTCAAATGTTTTTAAGGAACAAGATGTCCATTGATCACTGAAACAAAAAAGGTTTTGCAGGATTTTCCTCGAGTTGCTTTGAGCCGGCAAACAAACACTTTATAGTGTTAAATGTGTTTAAGGGTTGGTTGTTACAGACGTTTGAAGGGTTGGTCATTATAGAAGTTGAAAGGTTGACTGTTATAGAAGTTAAAGGGTCAACTATTATAGAAGTTGCTATTTTTTATTGATGTATTTGCTTATTTAAAGGCTATTATTAGTTGAATAAAAATGTGAAACTTAGTTACCTCTGTTTGCCCCTATTTTTGTTTTTGTTTTTTTTTTTTGTTTTTTTGTTTTTGTTTTTGGTTCTTATTTGAAGCTAGGAGTGCACAAGCGAGTAGTGCATAGCCTCAAAGGCTGACAGTGATATTGGAGCTCAATTTAGGAGGCTATAAAGAAAGCCTAGTTTAGGAGGTTAGAGAAAAAAGCACAATAGTGCACTCAGTTTAAGAGGCTCGAGAGAAGAGCACAGTAGTACATAAATGGTCTCTGAAATTTTGTACAACTTACCATCCTACATTTTGATGGTCACTATGGCCATTGGAGCATGTTGATGGAAAATTTCTTGAAGTCTAAGTAGTATTGGCAAGTTGTTAAAGATGGTGTAGTAGCACCTTCAGCTAAGGCTGCACTCACAAATAAATAAAGAAAGGAGTTAGAGGGACTAAGGTTGAAAGATTTGAAGGCAAAGAATTATTTATTTCAAGAAATTGATCATTCTAACCTGAAGACTATTCTTAGCAAAGAAACTTTTAAGGATATTTGGGATTCTATGAAGAAGAAATATCAAGGGTCTTTGAGAGTAAAGCGCGCACAACTTCAAGCCTTGAAAAGGGATTTTGAGACTCTACAGATGAAAGATGGGAGTCTGTTACCAACTATTATGCAAGGACAATGGTGGTAGCCAATAACATGAGAATTCATGGTGAGAAAATGGAGGATGTGATTATTGTTGAGAAGCTATTGCATTCCCTATTCCCCAAGTTTGATTATGTTGTTTGTTCAATTGAAGAATCCAAAGATGTTGATGAACTTTCCCTTAATGAACTTGAAAGCTCTTTGTTAGTCCATGAATAGAAGATGAATTGTGATGAGTGGCGAGGTAGCCCTACACTCAACCATACGAATACAAGTGTTACATGCACGATCCGGTCGAACTCTGCAAACTAAGTGCCTACACGCTTTATGGAACACCTAAGGTTAATCAGTCATTGTCCTCCCAAGCTTATTTGTATTTGTCATAGTTGTATGGTTAAGTAAGCTTGAGGCATGTGATTTTTATATCTTTTATGTTTTTATTGCCTATGCTAAGAGAGGAAAGGGTGAAGAGACTAAGTAACTAACTTTAACTAACTAAGCTTTAATTAACCTAGCATCAGTATCTGTTCTCACTTGTTGTTTCACACCCTGAACTAATGCAATGCTGCTGGGATTACCAAATGCTATTTGTTACTGGGATTACCAAGCATAACGCACGTGCTTGAAGCGGTCGTACTGAATGCACTTAACTATGAGAGTTGAGGGTTGAGAGAGATTAAGTCCTAAGAAAACATTTAAACATTCAACAGTAATTAAATCCTCATTAGCTTAGTCCATGCACTGCAAGGTTTATCCAAAAGTTCGTCTTTATTTCTGTACAATATTTGCTTGAATAAAGATCCATTCACTTTGGGACTCCTACTGCGGGCACATGGAAATTATTCTATTTTTGGAATGCTAAAACTGCAAGAGTTTGGCTATGGTCTAGATCTAGATGGAAAAACAAGGGAGAGCTGCCTCTTATTTATAGATTTGGCAACGTGCTGCAATATCACATACGCGATATTGCAGGACAAGACGCGATATCGCGTATGATACATCGCGTCCCATCAAATTGAAATTCAACTTTTTAAGAGCAAGCTTTGAAGGCTTCTACTTTTACTTATTCCTCAAGAGGAAGAGGTAGAGGTAGAGGTAGATGTAGAGAAAGAGGAGATCGAGGCAATAGAGATGGCAATAGACATTTCAAAGGCAATGATGATAAATTTCAAGGCAAAGGTAGAGGACAAGTTGACAAATCTAAGGTGGAATGCTTTAGATATCATAAATATGGACACTCATTCTCAATGCTACACTAAACTACCCAATGATAAAGAAGAGAAATCAAATTTTATAGAAAAGGAGTCTAAGACTTTGTTGATCGCAATTCAAGCTAATCGAGAGTCTTAGTTAGATGTATGGTATGTAGATACTAGCTGCAACAACAATATGTGTGGATGTAAGTCTTCTTTTTTTTACTTAGATGAAAGTTTTCATTCTACAGTAAGTTTTGGTGATGGTTTTTCTACTATAAATGTAATGGGAAAGGGGGATATTAACATTAGAACCAAGAATGGTTTTGTAGAAACAATTTCCAATATTTTTTATGTTCCTAATTTGAAAAGCAATTTGTTAAGTGTTGGTCAATTGCAAGAGAAGGATTATGTAATAACCATTCAGAATGATGCTTGTGAAATTTATGATTCTTCAAGACGAGCTATTGCAGTTGTTCAAATGAGCTTCAATAGATTATTTCCATTGAGGATTGAAAGTGCTCAATCTTGCTTGAAGGTTGAAGTAAAAGACCCAACATGGCTTTTGCATTTTTGCTATTGCCACTTGAATTTTGGAGGATTAAAGACTCTACAGTAGAAAAATATGGTGACTGGCCTTCCTCAAATTGCAATTCCTTCTAGAGTCTATGAAGAATGTGTTGTTGATAAACAACATTGTTCTCAATTCTTTCAAGGAAAATCATTGAGATAAAAGAATGTCCTTGAGTTGGTTTACTCTAACATTTGTGGGCTAATAAAACCATCTTCAAATGGAGGTAAGAGGTACTTGATCACCTTCATTGATGATTATACTCAAAAAAGTTGGGTTTATTTTTTGTAGGAGAAGTCTAAAGCTTTTAATGCATTTAAAAGCTTCAAGGCATGTGTTGAGAATGAGTCTGGAAAGATCATTAAGACTCTTCATACAAATTGTGGAGGAGAATATTTTTCAAAAGAGTTTGATGTTTTTTGTGAGAATCATGGCATTTAGAGAGAGCTCATAGCCCCCTATACATGACAAGAAAATGGTGTGTCATAAAGGAAAAATAGAACATCTTGAATATGGTGACAAGCCTCTTGGCAAGAGAAAGTATTCTAAAGAGTTTTTGGTTAACATCTTGAATATGGTGACGAGCCTCTTGGCAAGAGAAAGTATTCTAAAGAGTTTTTGGTTGAAGGTTGTGAATTGGAGCATCCATGTTTTGAACAAAACTCCCACCTTTGTTGTTCAAAACATGACACTAGAAGAGTCTTGGAGTGGGAGGAAACTAGTAATGGATCACTTTAGAATCTTTGGTTGCATTGCCTATGCACATAGCTCTGATGAGAAGAGGAAGAAGCGAGAGGATAAGAGTGAAAAATGTGTCTTTCTTGGCGTAAGTGAAGCATCCAAAGCATATAAATTGTATAATCCTCTGACAAAGAAGATTGAAACTAGCAGAGATGTCATCTTTGATGAAGAGAGCACTTAGAATTAAAATGGGCAATAGCCTACTTCAATTATTTTTGATAGTGAAATTGTAGACTCTGTAGCACTCGAAACTATAGAACCTAGAACTACAGACTTCGAAGCACCAAGAATTGTAGAGGCTGAGACTTCACCAATAGTAGCAGTAGCTAAATCTCGTCGTATTTGAAAAAGACCATTATGATGATGGATTATGAGGTAACTAGGATTGACCAGTTTGAAGACCCAATCATCCACTTTGCTTTGTTTGCAGATTTTCATCCCACAACTTTTGAAAGTGCTATTAAAGAATCAAAATGGAGAAAGGCAATGGAGGATGAAATTAAAGCCATTAAGAGAAATGGTACTTGGAAGCTAGTTGATCTTCCAAAAGGGCACAAAACCATTGGTGTGAAGTGGGTCTTCAAAACAAAACTAAAGGAGATTGCTGAAGTTAACAAGTATAAGGCACAATCGGTGGCTAAGGGATACAAGTAAGAATATGAGATTGACTATAAAGAAGTCTTTTCTCTTTTTGCAATCATGATACAATCAGATTGGTGATTGCATTGGCAGTAGCCTATCTTCCAAATGTATGTCAAGTCTACATTTTTGCATAAAGACTTCGAGGAATAGGTATTTATTGATCAACCCCCTAGTTTTGTGAAACTTGGTAGTGAGCACAAGGTCTATAAATTAAAAAAGGATTTGTATGGACTAAAACAAGCTTCAAGAGCTTAGTATAGTCATTTAAATACCTATTTTTCTAAGGAGGGATTTCAAAAATGTCTATATGAGCATACACTTTTTACGAAGACTGATGGAGGAAAAGTGCTCATTGTATGTTTATATGCTAATGATCTTATTTTTATTAGGAATGATAGTGATTTGTTTGAAAAATTTAAGAAGTTAATGATGGATGAGTTTGAAATGATTGATCTTGGAAAAATGCATTACTATCTTGACATGGAAGTAGTGCAATCCTCCTTTGGAATTTTTATATCTAAAAAAATGTATGTCAAAGAAATTTTGGAGAGGTTTAAGAGGAAGGATTGTAATCTTGTAAGCACTCCAATTGAGATTGGCTTGAGGCTAAACAAAGATCCTAAAGGAAGCAAGGTGGAGGCTACACTTTACAAGCAAATTGTTGGGAGTCTAATGTATTTGACTGTAACGAGATTCAATATAATGCATGTTGTGAGTCTTATTAGCAGGTACATGAAGTCTCCAAAGAAGATGCATTTGTTGGTTGCTAAAAGAATATTTTGTTACTTGCAAGGGACTAAAAATTTTGGGCTGTTTTATAAAAAAGTTGAGAAATCTAATTTTGTGGGACTTACTGATAATGATTATGTAGGAGATTAAGATGATAGGAAGAGCACTTCGGGATATGTTTTTATGATGGACACAGGGGTTGTTTCATGGTCATCCAAGAAGTAATCAATTGTCACATTGTCAACCACAGAGGCTGAATTTTTTGCGGCCATCTTGTGCTTGCTAAGCTATTTGGCTAAGAAAAATTCTTAATGAGCTATATTTCAAGCAAGAGGAGGCTACCACAGTTTCTGTGACAACAATTTCACCAAAAAAAATCTTATGCTACATGGAAGAAGCAAGAATATTGATGTGAGATTTCACTTCTTATGTGACCTATGCAATGATGGTGTTATTGATTTGTTGTTTTGTAAGAGCGAAGATCAACTTGTTGATATTATAACCAAACCCTCTCAAGTTATCAACATTCCAGCGGCTGAGAAAGCAACTTGGAGTTACAGAAGTCGAAGAGTTAGCCATCACCGAAGTTGAAGAGTCAGCCATCACCAAAGTTGAAGAGTAGAAGTTAAAGGGTTGGTCGTTATAAAAGTTAAAGGGTTGGCTGTTATAGAAGTTGAAGTGTCATCTATAGAAATTAAATAGTTGACCATTATAGAAATTGCTATTTTCTGTTGATGTATTTGCCTATTTAAAAGCCATTTTTAGTTGAATAAAAATGTGAAATTTAGTTGCCTCTGTTTACACCTGTTTTGTTTTATTTTTCTTTTATCTTAGGCTAGCAATGCTCACGCTAGTAGTGCACAGCCTCAGAGGCTGACATCTAAAACATTATTTAATGACATTGAAGCGGAAATCTTATTCATTTTAGAAAGTAGAGATATACCTGGTATGAGTTTTAATATAACAGTATATTTATATTTTAGCATTATTTACTATTAAAAGTAAATATTTCTGATTTCTGTACAGTTATGATATGAACAAACATCTTGAACTCGGACCAGATACCTCAAGAAATGTGTTTTTGTATCTCACCACTCTCCCCACCCAGGAAACTCGTAATACATAACTTTCAACTTCAAATTAAAGGTGCAACAGATTCCAAGCTTGCAACAAAATTTTATAGTCACTCACCTTAAGTATAGGTTTTCATCCAATATTCTATACTTTGCATTAGTGTTATTTCAATGACATGCGTTGAGCCAGTCATTGGTGAGATACATCCATTAAAATATTAAATCCATCTCTTGCTGTTTTCATTTTCCGAATCTTTTTCAAGGCATACTATTCCATACGGAAAGCTCTATTTTCAAATGCGGAAAGGGGATTTTTTCACCTGCCATGCAGATTTTGGATGTCTTTTTTCCCTGAGAGTAAATGTAAGCCATATCTTGATGAGCTTAAAACAAGAAAAAATAAAAATAGTATCATTTTAGTGTAATTGTTTGAGCAAAAAACAAAGTACAGTACCATGCCACTAAAAATTTCGAAAAGTTAACCGGATCAAACTTGGGTGTAAAGTAAAAATAACCTGCCACCAACAATATACGATTAAAGTAGGATGGATATATATGCAAGGCAATGAAGGATGGAGATATAATCCTAAATGAAAAATAAGATTTTAATATAGGGTAATAATTTTGAGGTTCAACTATTTTAACTCCCTGAAGTTTTTCTACACCTGCAATGAATCATGGCATAAATCCTCCGCATTGTTTTGCTTCAAGAAAGTCATGATAGTTCATATACATCTCGTTTCTTGTAAGACAACCCATGATGATTCACATACATTCTTTTTCCGTGGAAAGACAGAAGAGTTATTTTTGAAAGTAGTGATATGCTCATTTACTACCAATGGCTCAAGGCTCTAACCTTTACCTTTTAATTGGGTCAGAATGTTCTAAGAATCCCAGATGGCTTAGCGGAGCCGGGCAGCGTTGACCCTGAGTCGAAAAAAGCAGTGCATTCTTTTATTTTTAAAAGAAATGAAGTTTGAACCTGACATCAATACAAAATAATATAATAGCTCTGTCTAAACCGCACCATCTCCTTTGACTTGGTAAAAGGATAATCCGTGCTGCTTTTGCTGCACATTCTTTATAAGGAAAAGCAGCAAACTGGCAGTTGTAAATCTGGACCAATTACCTTACGAGCTTGCGATTTTCCAGCCCCAATAATGGATCAATATTAAATATAGTAAAACTAAATGAGGAAGACATGGAAAAGTGAAAAGAAGAATAAAGTACGATAGCAATGAACTTGAAGGGTCAGTTGAATGATATTCCCAGCTAAATTAGACAGGGCACTTCACCAGCTTTTTGCAGGGACGTCCCTACCAAAATTTTGACATTTGGGAGGTCTTCGTACTGCAAAGGCATCAGAGATGCGTTAGAATCCAGGATTTGTCAAATTTCTTGCATTGCAGATGTAGACCAAAAAATAAACCTCTAGTATTCATATCGTTAAGTTAAAAATCATTGTGGGTGGTTTTGCAAGGCATTCTGCTGCTACATTTTTTGAAATTTCTATTGCATATTATAAATAGTAAGACAAAAATCTATGGATATGTTCCACAAATATGACATAAATATATATTGTAAATGCAACCTATATTTTGTTAAAATGGAGATAGGCTACCAATGAATTTAAAAGGACATTTTACAGGACAGCAATCAGTCTACTATTTTAGATGGTGCTAAATGTTAGGCAGAACAAAATAGGCAAAAATAACAAATCAATGTATCACAAATACCAATGCTTCGAAGGATGTTGAATGTTATTAGAAGAGATAAATTACATAATTAGACATTAGAAGAAGACTTACAATAGCTTTTATTTCAAATAAGATACAACAATGGTGATTTAAATAGTTTGGATATGTGCAATCCAACGAGCCTATGAACAAAGGTTGCTACATCATTGTTCTATAAAAGCCACCAAAAGGAAGACCAAAGAAGATATGGGAAAAAATGATCAAAGATTATTTGAAGAAACTATAGATAAACAAAGATCTAGCTCTTTGTAGAGGCGAATGGTGAAAAAGAACTCATGTAGTTGAACCCATTTTGTTGAGACAAGGCTAAGATGATGATAATGATGATGAACCTATACATTACTTAGTGAGCATCTTTAATGCATTGTAGACACATTATTAAGAAATGCTCAATGTCCATTAGCTTTTGCCAACATGTCCGGATGTTCCCAAACAGATGAAACATAGTAGTTAGCTTAGTAATATAAAAACATTTGTAAGATAATAGTAAAGAAATTTTTTGAATATAAAAAATTGCAAATTTAACTAGTAACCTCATTCAAAGTTAGAAGTCTACAGAAAAAATATAAAAAATATTTAGCAAAAGGAAAATAAAAATGAGAGATCCCTCAACTAAAGGAAAAAATTCTTCAAGATAAAAGAACATTTAAAAACCAAAAGATTTTTACCATACAAAACAATGATGAAACTATCATTAAAAACTCTTAAAATAAGAGATTGTCTAAGAGAGAATTCCGAGACCGTGGAAAAAAAATACCGGTACATGAAAAGACAAAAAATCAGGAGGAAGAAGGGGAAAAAAAGTACATAGTAAATTTTGCGGACCAGAAAATCAAAGAATTGCAAACCAGAAAATCAAAGAATTGCAAACCAGAAATAAATATACAACCTAAGCTGAATTAGATGAAAATTATTAGAGCATATATGTTATAATTAAGCCTGAAACCTAGATAATACTAAACTTAGAATTAAGCTTACATCATGTAGTTCCTTAATATATCAAGAACTTTATTATTGAAAATTTTAAGAAAGAGGTCCCTAAGTAACGGTGGAAGCCTTTGAATATTAAAAGAGAATGGAAGGTCAATCAGAAGGATCTGTTAAGTTATGTGGTGACTGATCCAACACGGGTCAAAACCAGTTAGCAGCAGGTTCCAGCAGTTAGTGGTTCTGGTCCAGTTTCCGTGTTCTTCTTAACAGCCCAAAAACATTCCTATAACCATAATTGTATTTAGCAAAAATTATTTAATAACAATTCTCATGCATTTCCGGTGGTATGCTTGCTTAAACGCCACACAAAGCTGTGTTGCCTGAGTTTTCTTTTTCTTCGGTTCTTTATCTGTTCCTAAAGCGGATTAGTGGGAGCAATGGCATCCGAGGACGGGAAAGTCCTGATCGACAAATTCGATGGAATAGACTTTGGGTTCTGGAAGATGTAGATTGAAGATTATCTATATCAAAAGAAGTTGTATGAACCGTTGCTAGGGAAGAAGCCAGATCAAATGGATCAAGAAGATTGGAATCTCTTAGATCGCTAGGCACTTGGTGTGATTAGATTGACATTGGCAAGAAACGTTGCATTCAACATTGTTAATGAGACAACCACTGCAGGTTTAATGAAAACATTGTCAAGTATGTATGAAATTCCATCTGCTGCAAACAAGGTATATTTGATGCGTCGGTTGTTCAATCTGAAGATGGGTGAAGATGCATCGGTTACAAATCACATCAATGAATTCAATACGATAATTAGTCAATTGAATTTAGGACAAAATCTAGGCGTTGATTTGTTGTTATCTTTGCCAGAGAGTTGGTATGGAACAGTGACTGCTGTGAGTAGCTCATGAGGTACTTTAAAATTAAAGTTGAATGATATTTGAGACTTTATTCTTAGCGAGGACATTTGCAGAAGGGAGTCAAGCGAATCCTCAGGGTCTACTTTGAATACAGAAAGTAGAGGTAGGAGCTCACAACATGGTGAAAACCATGGTAATGGTAGATCAAAGTCTAGAGGCAGAGGAAAATCTAAAAATCATAGGGAAGTTGTTTGTTAGAATTGTGACAAAAGGGGTCACTTTACATGAGTCAGATGGATTTGAATGGGTATACAACAACATTTGGCGTTAGATCATGGAAGATTACCAAGGGAAACTTGGTTGTTGCATGAGGCAGTAAGGTGGGAACATTGTACATGACTACAGCAAAGAAAGATGCAGACTTGGGCACATGAGCGAAAAAGGTATGAAGTTGTTGGCTTCAAAGGGAAAGTTAACAAAGTTTAAGTGTGATGATGTTGGCTTGTGTGAAGATTGTGCTTATGGGAAGCAAAAACGAGTTACTTTCTCAAAGATAGGGAGGATATCACAGACTGAAAAGCTTGAACTGGTGCATTTAGATGTATGGAGGCTAGCTCTAGTGAAGTCTCTTGGAGGCTCAAGCTATTATGTCACCTTCATTGATGATTCCACTAGGAAGGTATGGGTTTATTTTCTTAAAAATAAATTTGATGTGTTTGCTACCTTTAAAAGGTGGAAAGCTGAAGTAGAAAATCAGACTGGTTTAAAAAAAAAATGTCTGAAGTCAGATAATGGAGGGGAATATGACAGCCAAGAATTCAAGAATTTCTGTTCAGAAAATGGGATCAGGATGATCAAGATAGTACCAAGAACACCAGAGCAAAACGGTGTTGCTGAACGGATGAACAGAACCTTGAATGAAAGAGCTAGGAGCATGAGAATACACTCTGGGCTACCAAAGTTCTTTTGGGCAGATGCAGTTAACACAGCAGCCTACCTTGTTAATTGAGCACCTTCAGTTCCATTGGAGTTTAGAATACCAGAGGAGGTATGGACTGGGAAGGAGGTAAATCTTTCACATTGAAAATTTTTGGGTGTGTCTCCTATGTGCATATTGATTCAAATGATAGAGATAAGCTTGATCCTAAAGCCAAGAAATGTTATTTTATTGGCTATGTGATGAGACCTGAATTGCTCATAGTGCTGGCGGTCGCCTTAAGGCACCCACGTTAAGGCACCCACGATAAGGCACCCACGTTGTATCATGGGCCGCGTTGTATCATGGGCCGCGTTGTATCATGAGCCGCGATATCGCGTATGCGATGTATCATGGGCCGCGATATCGCGTACGTGATATCGCAGCCAGCCGCAATTCCTATAAATAAGAGGCGGCTCTCCCTCATTTCGATCCCAGTTTTAGGTAGCGAAGCTCTGGCAGTTTGATCCCTCCAGAGTTAGAATTTTCCCGTGTCTGCCCGCAGTGTGGTGAATGTGATTGTACGGTGTCTTTATTCGAGTGTG
>MNCI01011649.1:264707-304379 GCA_015680685.1 Gnetum montanum
AACACATCATACACCTCATCTAGACTAAACCATACGTGACATATGCAAAACTAGTCTAGATGGGAAGACAGCGAACTGCGACCTAAGGCTAACTATCTAGATACCACAACTAGTCCATCTGCGGAGTTCGACCGGATCGCACGTGCGATGCTCGTTTCGTATGGTTGAGTGTAGGGGTACCTCGCCACTCATCACTATGGTTCCGATAATTTTGGTTATTGTTTCTGGGATAATCAAAATAGGAAAATTATTAGACACAGGGATGTCATTTTTAATGAACACATGGTGTACAAGGATAGGTTTGGTTTAGAATCCACTATTGTAAGGAAGCAAGAAAAGGAATGTGAGAAGGCTGAACTGGAAGAGATTTGAGAGGGATGCGGATGGAATGACTCAAGCAAATCCTGGAAACAGGATAGCTGAAAATAAAAATGACGTTGCAGAAACAGCCACACTAGAGCCTCAGTTGAGAAGGTCTGCAAGAACACCAAAGCCTAGAGAAAGGTACTCTCCCTCGTTACATTACTTATTGTTGATTGATGCTAGGGAACTAGAATGTTTGGATGAAGCAATGCAGGCAACAGATTGTGTTGAGTGGGAGGTGGCTATGAGAGATGAGATGAAGTCACTCCACAAAAATATGACATAGACACTAACTGAGTTACCAAAAGGAAAGAAGGCATTGTAGAATAAGTGGGTGTATAGGGTCAAGGAAGAACATGATGGCAGCAAAAGATACAAAGCAAGGTTAGTAGTTAAGGGTTTCCAACAGAAAAAGGGAATTGACTACACATTTCACCTATAGTAAAGTTGACTACTATTAGAGTAGTGCTAAGTATTGTGGTTGCTGATGATTTGCATCTAGAGCAGCTAGATATCAAAACTGCATTTCTACATGGTGACCTCGAAGAAGACATTTACATGACACAACTAGAAAGGCTTTCAAGTTCCAGGGAGGGAAAATCTGGTGTGTAAATTGAAGAAAAGCCTGTATGGGTTGAAGCAGGCTCCAAGGCAATGGTACAAAAAGTTTGATGGATTTATGTGTAAAAACTACTTTGTTCAAAGCGAGATGGATCACTGCTGCTATTTCAAGAATACTAATGACTGTTATATAATATTGTTGTTATATGTTGATGATATGTTAGTTGCAGGAACTAGCATGAAGGAGATCAATAGCTTAAAGTAGCATTTGGCAAGAAGATTTGAGATGAAAGACTTGGGGCCAGCTAAGCAGATACTTGGGATGACAATATCTAGAGATAGATTAGAGGGATTGCTGAAGTTATCTCAAGAAAAGTACATAGAAGGGTTGCTGAAAAAGTTTAGTCCTCAATATGCCAAGATCAGAAATACTCCTATGGGAAGCCATGTTCATCTCTCCAAGGAGCAGGCACCAAAGATAGATGAGGAGAGAAAACACATGGCCAAAGTACCTTATGCTTCAGCAGTTGGAAGCTTGATGTATACTATGTATGGTATGTACTAGGCTAGACATAGCTCATGTAGTGGGAGTTGTTAGCAGGTTTATGTTTGATCCAGGAAGGGAGCATTGGGAAGCTGTAAAGTGGCTCCTAAGATATTTGAAAGGAACTTCAGGTATGACACTTTGTTTTAAAAGGAGCAGCATTACTCTACAGGGTTTTTCTGATGCAGATTTGGGAGGTGACTTGGATAGTAGGAAGAGCACCACTAGTTGTCTCTTTACCATGGGCAACACGGTTGTGAGTTGGATGTCTCGACTTCAACAGAGCATTACTCTCTCAACCACAAAAGCAGAATATATGGCTATTTCAGAAGCTGGAAAAGAGATGATTTGGTTGAAGGGTCTTCTAAAAGAATTGGGTAAGACATAGGACAATAATGAGATTTTCACTGATAGTCAAAGTGCCATACATCTAGCTAAAAATCCAGTCTTCCATTCCAAATCCAAACACATTCAGCTAAGGTATCATCATATCTGGGAATTGATAGATGATGGAACATTATTGCTGAGGAAGATTCCTGGTTCAAACAATCCTACAGACATGTTAACCAAGGTAGTCACCTTTGCTAAGTTGAAACTTTGCATAACCTTAGCAGGCCTCCATGGTTAGCAATGAGGAGGCATTGTTTGTGGGATTAATAGCATCTGTGGAATAAGCAAGGGAGTAAGAGTTTTTTGTTTGATCTGTCTCCAAGTAGGAGATTGTTAAGTTATGTGGTGACTGATCTAACACGGGTCAAAACCAGTTAGTAGCAATGAGCAATAGTTAGCAGTAGTTACTGGTTCCAACAGTTAGTGGTTCTGGTCTAGTTTCCATTCTCTTTCGTAACAACCCAAAAATATTCTTGTAACCATAATTGTATCTAGCAAAAATTATTTAATAGCAATTCTCATGCATTTCCGGTGGTGTGCTTGCTTAAACACGACATAAAGCTGTGTGTGTTGCCTGAGTTTTCTTTTTCTTCAGTTCTTTATCTATTCCTAAATATAACAGGAACATCCCAAAGGCAAACCGTTTGTTCATGCAAAAAAAAAAATGCACTTAGCACACCGAGGACTCAAAGAGTAGAGCACAGAACTCAGAGGTAAACGAAAGGAAATAAGCAAAGGAACCTCGCCGAAGCTGTTTATTTAGGGTTGGATATTCCCTACCACTATTGACATCATTGGATATTGCCATGCCAGCGGTGAATGTGTTAAGATAACAGAAAAATTTCTTTCAAAAAAGCAGGAATTTTTCAGAAAGTAGGCTTCAGCTAAAAAAAGCAGCAAAGTTGGTGTGTGAGATGTCCAACATGGAAGAAGGGGAGAGAAAGTGAAGAAGAAAAATTGGGCCTTGCACCCTCCTACTCACAACCATGGTGCTTCTGCCTGGAAGTGGTTGTTGGAGATGTTCCACATGAAGTCTTTACAAGGGAAAGTGGGAGTCAAAGATCTAAAGTCTCAAAATCCATAAAATCTATTATGTAAATATAATGCGAGAAGTGTTTGAGCATTTTAAAAAACATTTCATGCAATGTGTTCCAATCTTTGGCTTTCCTCACCTCAGCTGTTCCTAGAGAACATGGGAGAAAGTTTACTGAAGTAAATGTTCATTGAAAATGTCTCTATGAAAAGCCATTTTAAAATGGTTTACATTTCAGCAGCGGATAACAACGAAGGCGATCACAAGCACATTGAGGGATTGGTCCTAAAGCAAAGGATGTTTTGGTCCAAGTTTCAGCCTCGTACCGAATATTCAATCAACCCTTCCAAGCACTTTGGCCTTAAACCGTTCTTAAAGGACACATGAGCATGTTTCTCATAAGGTATTTCATTTTGAACGAAGAACAAGAGACGTGTTTGGCCCCAATTATGGAAGATGTCTCTTCGAGGCATAAAACCCTTTTTATCCTCCAAATAAACAGGGCACAACTGTTTGTTGATTAGTTTCATCTTATGAAATAATTGCACAATGAAAATATATGATTATTAGTAAAATAAATATTGTTTCATTACTTTTACTTGTATTCCTATAAATATGGATTCAAATCTAATGACTCCAAATAGATTTAGTCAATTCATCAATATATGAGTGCTTACTATTCTTTATTCCCCAATGAACATAGGTACTTGTCGTCAGGGTTTCCTTCCAAAATAAACCTACTCCCTTGCATAAGTTAGAGTGAAAATACAAATGCATAGATTTAGTCAATTCATTAATATTCAAGTGCTTCCTATTCTTTATTCCCCAATGAACATAAGTACTTTTCATTAGGGTTTCCTTCCAAAATAAACCAACTCCCTTGCATAAGTTAGAGTGAAAATACAAATGCACATTCTCAATAAAGGTCGTTAGAGCAAATTCATACATTTCTCTAGGGTATATGCTATTTTTGCTTTGTGGGAAATTCCCTTGTCATTCTTACCCTTTGGGTTGTCACACCACTCACTAAAGTTATTCAACAATCTAGTTGAGCTACTCTAGACAAGTGTAATAAATTAATGATAGTTGATGAGTGGCAAGGTGCCCCTACACTCAACCATATGAATACGAGTGTTCACGCAAAATCTAGTTGAACTCCACAGATGGGCTAGTTGTGGTATTTAGATAGTTACTCATTGATCGCAGTTCATTGTCTTCCCAACTAGACTAGTATTTGCTTTGTCACGTATGGTTTAGTCCAGAGTGAGGTGTATGATGTGGTCCTAGACTAGTGCTAATCCTAGAGGCAATGGAAAGTAACTTTGTTTTAACTAAGAGGGAAAGGGTGAAGAGAGTCTACGCTAGCCTAAGTGCAATGAGCATCCATCCCTTAATCATCGGTACACATCTTGGACCTCGTGTACTACTACTAGGATTACCAAGTGCATGTCCTAGGTATGCTACTGGGATACCAAGTAGTCACACTTAAATGCTCATAATTAAGTCGTACTTATTTCATGTTTAATAACAGGTATAGGAGAGGAAGGTAAAGAGATATTAACTAAGAAAGCAATAAATAATAGTTAAAACTAAGTGAATGCTGCAATGATGAACTAATCTCGATCTTTATTGCCAATCATGTACGTGTCCAAGTACGTCACACTTGAATAAAGGTTTCATACAATTACAATCATCACACTGTGGGCATGCACTAGGGAAAGGGTTGAGAGAAATTGAAAACTGACAAAATGATCCTACTCTAACACTAACTTTTCCTATTACTTTCCCATGCGCCCCATTGTGTATTTATAGGCTCACACGAGAACTACGATATCAAGTATTCGATATTGCTTGTCAGGTCATGATATTGCGTACCTGATATAGGGGGTTTGATATTGAGGGTATGATATTGGGGGTTCGATATTGGAGGTTCGATGTTAAAGGTCTGATGTCAAGGGTCCGACATCAAGGGTCTAATGTCAAGGGTTCAATGTTAAGGGTTCAACGTTAAGGGTCTGATGTCATGGATCTGATATTAGCACCTAACAAACCATGATTCATCATACCCCCATGACTAAATAACAACTTGTCCTCGAGTTAAACAAAATGAGAATGAGTCCAATTGATTAGATAGTGGATAGGTATGGGATTATTGACTGACTAGGAACTTATTCATGCCATAGTGGAGGATTGCATACAACAAAATTGGGACACAGACATAGAAGTACAAAATTTATTGGAACTCATGTGGTTCCAGGTGGTGGTGGTTCCTCCATGGGTGCCTTCCCTTTGTCTTGCACTCCAGGCTTCTAAGATTGATATTGTTGAAGAAGAGCCTGACGTTTCTCCTCTTATATCCGAGGATTATGAGCTGTACATGCTAATGTTCCAATGTTTGTGGAGTTGGCACTTCCCATGGGCACGACAATTGCAAGAATACTTGATTGGCCTTGACATGCCATGCCACAGATAGCTGTCATTTCTCTTCATAGGCTTAGGCCCAGACCTCTCCACCTTTTTCTTGGCTAGATTATGCAATGATAGGAGTTCCTTGATGGATGTTGAATGATTGTGCCTCCTACGTTGCATGTTTTGCATGAGGTCCTTGGCCTCTGCCTCCCCCTAGGCATTCAGTTGCACCTTGAGAAGGTCCTCCTTGTTGTCCTCTTTTAGGGACCATCTATAATCACACAAAGATCAATTGTTAGTAAGGTTATTGAAAGAAGTTCAATTACTTCATACCTTACTCATTGACTTTAATAAATGTTGAATTCTTTGCTTAGTGTGATTTTAGAGTTAGAAATTTTTTTTCAAGGAAGTTTCCCTAAAAGTTTAATGTTCGACCTGATTTGTTTAGGTGACACATAAAAGGACATGTAATGGTTTTGAGGAACATTGATAAAATGATGACAAGGGAAAGAATAGATTTGGCAATGACGTACTCAGAGGGTACAAAATGATGTGGTGGTGTGTAACAAGTACAAATTACAAAAGTCACGCAAGTGGGTTCTCCCCAAAGTAAGTTCCAACCTATAATGCCCTTGCGTAACCACATCTTAAAATGTCTGTAGGCACTAGAAGGGTTAAATGTAATCTACATTGATGCAACAAAACACACACATGTTAAATACCATGGTGATGAGGTATGAATTCTATGCTACACAAGACACAAGTTAGAAATACTTAGACAACGAGATGAGGCAAATTGTAGAAGGGGTTGCAAAGATTGGGACATGAGGTAACTAACTTAGGGCACAATGAATCTTGGGTGTAGGATGTGATTAATGTGTCATTAGCTCATTATTCCAAAATCAAGACCAAGTCCATTCTTTTGATCAATGACATTGCATTTCTTCATCCAATGATGGACAACCATAAGAGTATCATGACAGCAAGGTGTACGATCACTTGGTGTTTTGTTCAAGGGAGGAGTGATTTAGAGCTTCTTTGTGGCACATTTGTTTTTGTCTGGCCACTTTGGCACACTTTCTCTTCTCTCCTCTTTTTTTCTTCTTCTTTTTTTTGAATACTTAATCCAGAGAAGCTGCCTACTTTTAGGCATGGGTGCATGTCTTTCCAGTGGGACCCCCTAGAATAGCATTGGGTTTCTTTTATTGAGTGCCTTTATTACTCTTACTCCCATTTTTTGTTAGATCTACAAAGATCTTAGTACACCCAGGCTGCATGGTAACTCCTACAGATGTCACCAAAGAGAATCCACAAGTTCCCTTGATGTCACACCCTGGCCATTCCCTCTTGGTCCATCCTTTTTTGCTCTGGGTATAATGAGCACATAATTACTTTAAGTTTTAATGATGTCAAGAATATCATTGGACCTAGAGTAGAACCTCTTATTAATAGAATGGGTGGGTGGATGTGATGGGGTTGCTGTCTAAGTAATTAGTCACCTAAGACTTGATAGCATAGAACAACACCTCAACCAACTAGTCACATGAGTTTTTTATTCATAGATGAGATTACTCATAAAAAGATAAAAAGACAAAACAATAAATAAAATGATAAAACAACAAATTGAAAGATGAAAAACTGAAAAACAAAAAATTATAAAATTAAAGAAAAGGAAAACACATTTATTAATTTTGTTTGTTAGAATGGGAGATATCCCCCATAACTAAACTTTTGATCATAGCGAGAATTAATAAATGGAAAGGTTGGATTCATGCATTTTAGAAATATTGGGACTTGGTCATATCCAAACCACTGGGTGTCTTTTGATGTAGTCGTTGGAATGTACCCAAATTGGGGTGCACACATTATATTAAAGTTGACATAGTGGGGCAAGCTAGAAGATGAGTTTAATTGATATAGAGTTGATCCACTATGGCACCCTTGACTGTAAGATGGTATGCAAGGATCGATATGTCTCCCTACATGGCTATATTCATTGGGCCACATAGTTGTTGGAGTATTGAGTGATGGCCTTGTTAAGATAACACGAGGCGTTGGGTTCGAGGAGAAAGATGCACCATAGTGTCTGGCTTGTGCTGAGTTGGAGAATGTAGTGGTTTCAGAATTGTGTTGTTTCTTTCTACGGCCATGCCTGAAGAAAAAATGCTGTTGAGTACCTCCACTACTGTTAATAGTAGCAGCACAAGTAATGTTCGTGGGTTGGTGCTATGGTGCAAAACCTTTTGGTACAATTGGTGGTGATGTAGAAGGAAATGAAGGATGATAATATTGAATTTGAAGAGAAGTGTAGGGCACATGAGGTGGTGATCGTGTTGGATAGGATATGGGCTGATAATATTTAGGAGAATGATAATAATTTGGTGAGATAGAGGATGTTGACCCAGTTGGGGAAATAGGATGCTGAACTTGATAGGCGCTTGGGTTTGGATGGTATGAAGGGTGTGACCAGTTTGGGGGTGGCCTTCCCCATGACTAGGATTTTTGCCACTGTGATTGAACATAGTATTTTTGTACGAACTCTGGATGTAACATTCTTCCCCAATGTTGATGTAAATGTAACAAGATTGGACATTAACCTCTAGGGTGATCATACAGGCAAACATTACATTGATACGTATGATTAATAGTTGAGTTCTTATTCTCTTCAACCCTTATTTCTGATTATCTATGGGTGTTCTGTTCTATTTCTTGGTTCATCATGGTTCTACCTCTAATAATGTTGGCATATTCTCCACATTTTTCATGTATCCATTTTGTCATCTTATTGATATTTTCCTCAATTTCATCTAGTGAGTGTAGTACTGGAAAAGATGATTACACCTCCTTAAGATGAGTTGATTTCTCCTCTTCATGATCATGGACCTTTGCTATTTTGAGATTTTGGTCCTATTGAAATTTCTCAACATTCTCCCATTTAGCTAACTCTCCTTCTTCTTTTGCTACCCACTTAATAAGCTCTTGGAGTTAATGGGTTCATAGTTCATGTAGTTGACCTAAAGTGTACATCCCTAGGGTCTCCCTTGTTTTGTTACGGAGCCCATCCATGATGTGGTACATTAGCCTCTCCTTGGAGAATCCATGGCCTGGGTAGTTATTTAACAATGCATAATATCTTTCTAAGGCCATGTCCAAGGGTTCATGTTGCACTTGTTTCCATTCTTGGATTTTTCTCCTGAAGGCTAACACTCTTGCATAGGTTTGATATCTTTCATTGAAGAGTTCTACCATTGTTGGCCAACGTTGAATTAATTTTGGTCTCAGGGACCTGTACCATACTTTTTCTTGGCCAATGAGTGTTGTAGGAAAGAGCTTAAGTTTTTGCCATTTTTGCCACCCATTATCAATGTTGTTCCATACACAAGCATAATGGAAGGCTTGTAAAGGATGTTGTAGATCTAAATCATAGCCTCCTGAAAACTTGGGAAAGTTGTTTAAATCAAGCTTGGGTAGACAGCTTTCCTTGTGATGCCTACGAGATATTTGAACAACCTCTTGTATATGCATTAGGCTCTTAGTGGCCAGCAGGGGTTCATTGTCACTAGGTAGGTTATGAATTTGTAAGTTGGAATGATGTTGTTTTTGTTTATGTACATAGGAGACCCTTGTATTAGACTGAGTACTCCAAACTTCATCTTCATCATTGTATAATTTGTTGGTTCTCCAATGAATTACCTTACTAGTTGTTGCGTTATCATAGTCTTGTGAGAGAGACATTGTTGTGAATTGTGTGTGACTTAATTGAAATTAATTTCTTTTCTAAAAGATATATCATGAACACTTTGTTACAATGATCTTGTATGATATAACTAATCTAAATAACTAGCACCGTCCCTAGCAACAATGCCAATGATGAGTGGTGAGGTACCCCTACACTCAACCATTTGAATATGAGCATTTACACATGATCTGGTCGAACTCTATAGATGGGCTAGTTGTGGTATTTAGATAGTTACTCATTGCTGTCTTCCCACCTAGACTAGTATTCGCTTTGTCACATATGGTTTAGTCTAGAGTGAGGTGTATGCTAGGTTCCTAGACTAGTGCTACTCCTAGAGGCAATGGAAAGTAACTTTGTTTTAACTAAAAGGGAAAGGGTGAAGAGAGTCTAAGCTAGCCTAAGTGCGATGAGCATTCGTCCCTTAATCATCCATACACATCTTGGATCTTGTGTACTACTACTAGGATTACTGATGAGCGGCAAGGTACCCCTACGGTCAACCATATGAATATGAGTGTTTCACACAAAATCCGGTCAAATTCCAAGGACTAAGTGCCTATGCACCTTTGTGGAACGATAACGGGTTGGTTAATAATTGTCTTCCCAAACTTAAGGCATATGATTTTTATAGCTTTTATGTGTTTTATATCTTACACTAGTAAGGAGGGAGAGAGAGATAACTAAGTAACTAATCTAATTTAACTACTCATTAACTAAGTTATAATTACTCCTAACAGCAGTATTCGTTCCCACTTACCTTACACATCCTTAACTAGTGCAACGCTGTTGGGATTACCAAATGCTAATTGTTACTGGGTTACCAAGTGCTACACGCATGCTCAAAGTAGTCGTACTAAGTGTATTTAACTAAGAGAGTTGTAGGGTGAGAGAAATCATTAATCAACTAAGAAAGCATTAAATAATAATTAACACTAATTAATCTATTCTGAATGCTGCAAGGTTTATCATAAAGTTCATCTTTATTGCCGTACAAAAAGTGTGCTCAGGTACACAATGCTCGAATAAAGATATGTTCACTCTATGACTCCTATTGTGGGCACATAGAAATAATTCTAACTCTGGAGGGAAAAATGGCAAGAGTTTGGCTAAGGGACTAACTGTCTAATGTGAAAACCAAGGGCATCGCCTCTTATTTATAAGTGAGGAGACAAGCCCTAATATCGGGTATCCAACATCGCATGGTTGAATATGATATTACAGACCTGATATCACGGTTCATCATATCCCCATGACTAAATGAAACTCGTCCTTGAATTCCTTACAAAATATTGGGAAGGTATGGGATTATTGACTGAATGACCATTGATGGTGGAACGGGGTGACAAACTCAACATGCATGGTGAATAGATCAACAATACAGTACATGACAACATTAGTATTCATGATCACCGAGGTGAACACTGTACATAAATGACATCCAGCCTTTATTTGGTAGCTGGAAGAGAGGGAGAGAGAAAAAGAATAAGACGTGTTGCTGTCGATGCCAAGATTGCACCTTCCATTGTTTATCCATAGCCATGCCACCAATCTTGCTCTCGTAAACACTTTAGTTTCGATCGATCCTGAGTGTTTCCTCCAAGCCCAGTCCATTGTTGTATGATCATCATCTACACACACAACACAATCACAAATGAGCAAGGGTAGATAAATCACAATGTAGTTGATACCTTACCTCGATGTAAATTACATTGGCTGAGTTATGGTTATGGTAGATATTTATTCTAGAGATTTAACATTGGTGACTACCTAAGGTGTAGGGGTTAGGAAAAATTGAAAAATTTGTGCCAGGGCCTCCATGACTAAGAGTAAACCTCTAGTAGCGATAGGATGGAAAAAGATAAGGAATAAGAAATATGGAGAAAAAGCAACAACAACAATGCCAATAAAATGGATGTCATGGATGGGGATAAAACAAAAAAATTGTTGATTGTAGGAAATGTTTAAGGAAGATAAGTTAACAAATGCACCAAAAAGGAATGCCAGTGGGTCATCCCCAAAGCAGGCTCATGCCCTTGATGCCCTGACAGACCTACAAACCAAAGAGTCCGTAGGCTCTAGGAATGTCATTTGGAAGCAAGAGTTAAAAAATTACCCACAAGAATTAACCAAGGAAAAACAATGCATGAACCAAGATACAAACTAATGATAAAACTGGCAATGAGGTGAAAAATGGAAAATAAAGGTGGAGAGGAGAGAATGGAATGGAAACCCAAGAACTAGGTTGTGTAAAGTCCCTTGTGTGTGCTTTATGGTTAATGTGATTGAGTAGAACTCATTCCAAATCCAAGCTCAACAAACCACATTTAGTGACCTTGCATCAACACATTTAACCAACCTATCCTCTTGAAGCAATAAGAATGCCTCTACAGAGAGTGAGATGGAGAATCAGGAAGTGAGAAAGGGCCTTAGTTAGAGGGAACCTTCAGGCATGGGTAACATGTCTTTCTAGTGCCATAACCAGTGCGTGTAGCCAAAGTTCATTATTGTGTCTAAGGGGTGTGCTTTTAATTCTCACTTTTTTTTGCATGAGAACCACACCATGCAAAGACTTATTTTTATGTATTCAACTTTTGAATATTTGACAAACGATAGAATGGCAGAAAACCCAAGGAAAAAGCATCCAAGAACTCAAGAGAATAGCCAGCACAACTGCATCAAATCCCCTTGAAGTCACACCCTTTTCATCCTTTGAGTCTTTCCCTATTTTGAGAAATACCTAGCCACCAATTCATTAACAATTTTATTAGAGAAAGGGACTATACAGTTCCAAGCCAAGGGAGACCATAGGATTTTATGGATGCATGAACGATGTGGACTCATTGCCTGTTTAATCAAAAGAACCATGCCTTAATATCAACATCATATTTCAAAGGTAAAACCCAAACATTAGCAATCAATATGGTATTATTCATGCCATCATCATGAACACTTATTGGGTGATGAATAAAATAAACTAATCACACAAAGAAATGGTAAAAATATGAATGATGGTATAAAACCAAAACAAGAAAGATTAAAGAAATGTGCAAAATAAAAATGTGTAAAACAAAAATGTGTAAAACAAAAGTTTAGAAAGAATTGAGGGCCTTCAATGGTTAGCAGAGGTGGCCATCTCTCCCATGATTGAGTTAGAAGGAGGAGATCCAAAATAATAAGCAAGGTTGCCCACCTACAGAGGTAGCATGTGTTCTGGCTATCCTAAACTCATGGAAAGGGTTTGTTTGTTGCATGTTAACTAATAGTCTCTTATCTGGGCTCTTAGGTTTATATATGGTCATGGCCCCTGAAGGAAAAGTTGCATAGATAATGTAAGGTTCTTCCCATAGTGTTTGAAATTTGGTACATTGTGACACATGTGTGGGGCTCCAATAGAGAACCTTATCTCTTGGCTGATACTTAACTTTCCTAATTTTTAGGTCATGATGTTGTTTATTAAATGCCTTATGTAATTCATTAGATGACAGGGCAGCTAGTCGGTCCTCATCTAGCAAGTTAAGAGTCATCAAACTTTGTTTTTTGTGCTAGACATAGGTCAAGGTTTAGGTCACATGTCATGGATAGTGTACGGAGCTTAGTTTGGATAGGGAGTGTTGGAAGTTTTTCATACACTAACTTGTAGGGAGAGTAGCCTATAGGGAGTTTCCATGTAGAGCGGTATGCCCAAAGAGCATCATTCAATTTAATGCTCCAGTCTCACCTATACTTGCTAATGGTTCTGGTCAGTATCTTAGTAATCGCCTTATTGGTGACCTTGACTTGACCGTTTGCTTAGGGGTGGTATGATGTAGTTAATTTATGCTCAACCCCTAAGTGTTGCATTAACTTTTGAAAATTTGCACCTATGAAGTGTGTACCATTGTTTGAAATAAGTGCACGTGGCACACGAAACCTATTAACGACTTGTTGTTGAACAAATCGTGCAGTTGTAGATGATGTAAAATCTTTATTGGTAGCTACTTTAGCCCATTTTTTTACGTAGTCTACAACAACTATGATGTAAGCTTTTCCATTGGACATTAGTGTAATGGACCCCATGAAATCAATTCCCTAAATGTTGAAGGGTTCTAATGGTTGAATCCATTGTTGCGGAACCTTCATTTTAGCAGTCATTCCCCCATCACGTTGACAGTGCTTACAAGATTGGACAAATTGATGGGCGTCCTGGAACAAGGTAGGCCAATAATATCCTACAAGTAAGATCTTGATGGCCGTTCATCTCCTAGCATAATGATCCCCACAAGGACCCTCATGAGTGTCTTGGAGAACTCTCAATTGATCTATATCGAGAACACACCATCGAACCAAGCCATTGGGACATACTTTGTAAATTTTTTCATTGATCTCCATAAAGTACTTAGCTCTATGAAGAAACTGTTGTTTCTTCTTAAGGTCTAGCTCTTATGGTGTTTGTTAGGTAAGGAGATAGATAAGAATGATACTATACTAGTTTGTCTCTGTGGATAATTGGTTATTCACTACACTAGAAAAGAGGAATTCATCAGGGAAATGATCGAAAATTGGATACTCATCCTCTTTGCTATCCCAGTGCAATCAAGATAAATGATTGAAAACTACATTCTCGGTGCCTTTGCGATTGATCATCGTTAAATTGAACTCTTGTAGGATTACAAGACATCATATAATACGGGGGCTTACCATTGGCTTATTCATGAGGAACCAGATTGCACTATGATCTGTGTTTATGAATACTTTGTATCCTAATACATAGTGTCTAAACTTTTCTAGTGCAGACACTACAGGCATTAATTCTTTTTTTTGTAGTAGTGTAGTTAAGTTGTGCACCAGCGATACTTTTACTTGCACAGTGGATGTAATAGGACATTGAGTGTTTCTACCAGCTTCTGTTTTAGAGTTTGAAAAGCTAGTTCGCATTCCTTGGTCTACTTGAAGGGTACATCCTTTTTCGTTAGCTCTACCATTGGTTTGGCAATCTTTGAAAAGTTCTCTATGAATCTCCTATAGTAGCCAGTGTGTCCAAGGAATGACCAAATGTCTTTGACAATTTTCGATTGATGGGTAATTCCTTGGATGACTTTGATTTTCTTAGGATCTACTTCTATCCCTATATGTGAGATTTTATGCCCAAGTATTATGCCTTCTTGGACCATCAAATGGCTTTTTTTCCAATTAAGCCTCAAATTAGTTTCTATACATCTTTTCAGCACTTGCTCTAATCAGTCCAAGGCTTGATCAAAGTTTGCTCCATAAGTGGAGAAGTCATCCATAAAGACTTCCATACCATTTCCTATCTGTTGCTGGAATATGTTTAAAACTAAGCGTTGAAACGTTGCAGGTGCATTGCATATGCCAAAAGACATTTGTTTGTATGCAAACGTTCCCTAAGGACTGGTGAATGTAGTTTTGGCTTGGTCTTCTGGCGCTATTTGTATTCAGTTGTATCCGCTATATTCATCCATAAAATTATAATAGCCATGCCCTGCGATTATGTCTAAGACTTGGTCAACAAATGGCAATGGAAAGTGATCCTTGAATGTTGCTGATGAGTGGCGAGGTACCCCTACACTCAACCATACGAAACAAGTGTAGCATGCACGATCCGGTCAAACTCCATAGACTAAGTGCCTACACACCCCATGGAATACTTGGGGGTTAATCATTCATTGTCTTCCCAGACTTACTTGTATTTGTTACGGTGTATGGTTAAGTAAGTCCAAGGTATATGATTTTTATGGTCTTTTATGCTTTATCTCCTATGCTACTGAGTTGAGGGTTGAGAAACTAATTACTAATTCTAACTAATGACTATTCTATCATACCTCCATGACTGAATGAACCTAAGCGCAGATTCTATTGTGTCTCATCATACCCCCATGATTGAATGAAAACTCATCCTTGAGTTCTTTACAAAATATTGGGACGGTATGGGATTATTGAGGGGAATGGAACTAATGGGATGACATGTGAACGGATCATCATTACAAGACTTGAAAAAACTGGTGTTCATGACAACAAGGGTGAACACCTTATTACAATGACATCAGGCCTTAGTTGGTAGCTGAGAAAGAAAGAGAGAGAGAGAAAGAAGTGTTGCTGCTGCCAATGCCAAGATTGCATCTTCCGTTGTCCATTGGTAAGCGCACCATCGATCTTGCTCCTTGCATAGCTGCTGTAGCGCTGCTCCATTCCATGTGTTCCCTCTAGATCCAGTCTGTTATTGCATGATCACCATCTGCACACACAACATAATCTTATATTAGCAAGGGTAAATGAATCATCATGTAATTGATACCTTGGTTCGGTGTAAGTTCATTGGCTAAGTTGTTGTATGGTTGATATGGATCGGGAGATATAGTAATGATGACTACCGAAGGTGTAGGGGTTAGGAAGAAAATCAAAAAAATTCGGGGCTAGGAGAAAATCAAAAAAATCGGGCCTTGTACCCCCATGACTAATCATGAACCTTCGGTAGCATTAGAATGGAGAAAGAAAAGGAGTAAGAAAGATAGATAAAAAGGGACAATGATAGCATCGAGGGGATGGATGTCAAGATGGTAATGAACAACATAAAATTAATTGCAAAAATGTTAGGGAAAAGAAGTTAACTGGTGCACCAAATAGGAATGTCAGTGGGTCCTCCCCAAAGCAAGCTCATGCCCTTTAATGCCCTAACAAACCCACATTCAAAGAGTCTGTAGGCTTTGAGAATGTCATTTGGAACAAGAGTTAAAGTCTTAACTGCAAGATTTTACCAAAAAGAAAACAACGTATCTACCAAAATATACACTAATGATACAATCGGCAATGAGGTGAACAATGGAGAGAAGGATGGAGAGAAGAGAATGGAATGGAATCCCAAGAACAAGGTGGTGTATAGCCCCTTGTGTGCTTCATGATTAATGTGACCTAGCAAATCCCATTCCAAGTCCAGCCTCAAACCAACCACATCCAATGACTTCGCATCAATGCATTTGGCTAAATCATCCACTTGGATAACAAGGATGCCTTCCCCAAGAGTCACCACCATTCCAAAGAAACAAAGGAGAGAATGGGAAGCGAGAAGGACCTTAGTTAGAGGGAACACTTTTGGTTCGTTAACCAGTGCTTGTAGCCCAAGTTTATTTCTTCTAAGGGGTGTGCTTTGAATTCTCACTTAGTTTTTATTCTTCCTTTTCTTTTTTTGTTTTATTTTGTGTTTTTATGCCTGAGAACCACACCATGCAAAGACTTGATTATTTTTATTGTCTCAACTTTTGATAATTGGGTAAAATCGGAATGGTAAGAAAACTCAAGAAGAAAAAATCCAAGCACCCAAGGGAATGGCCAACACAAAAGCATCAAGTTCCCTTGAAGTCACACCCGTTTCAATCCTTGAGTCCTTCCTTAGTTTGAGAAATGCCCAGTCTTCGATTCGTTAAAGTTCTTATTATGAAGGGAACTGTACATTTCCAAGCTGAGAGAGACCATAGAAACTGGTGGATGAATGGATGAAGTGATCTCATTGCCTACCATATCAAAAGAAACATACCTTAGTATCAACATTGTGACTTAAAGGTAAAAACCAAACATTAGCAATCAACATGAAAATAGTTCATACCATCATTCCGAACACTTATTGGGTGACGAGCTTACAAGGTGGATCACACACACACACACACACAAAATGGAAAAGGTACAATGATGTTGTAAAACAAAAATAAGAAAAGTTAAAGAAATTTATAAAACAAAAACTAGAAAAGTTAAAGAAATTTGTAAAACAAAAATGTGCAGGACAAAAACATGTAAAACAAAAATGTGTAAGAAAAAAACTTGTAAAAAAAAACATAAAAAGAACTAAGGGCCCCATATGATTAGCATAGGTGGCCACCTCCCCCATGACTGAGTGGAAAGGGAGAGATCCAAAATAATGAGCATTTGTTTGAATTTCTTAAAAGTGTCCAACTTCTTCCAACTGATGATCTTAGATTAAGGGGTGGAAGTTGGCAACGCTCATATTTCAATGTGTCTATGCCTTTGTTATTGGCATGGTTTGTCTCCTCAATTTGTTCCATGCATATTTGGTTGCTCCTTCTAGTAGCTGTCAACCACGGGGTGTCTTCTACTAGTTGTGTGGTTGCTACATACAGGCATCTTTGTTTCAAAGTTTTAAGGGCACACCTACTACATGGAGGCATTTCCTCCATGTCATCACCCGATGAATCACTGTATCTGATGCATTGAACTTTCCTCTTCTCGATCTTTCCATAAATATTTATCTAAGAGATTTCCAAGAAAAGATCGCGGATCCTAAGGCATGCGTCTACTGTACTACGCCATGCCCTTCCCATTATAATTTGGAAGTTCCCTTCATTGTTGTTGACTTCAATCACCAGGAAATCAGCTCAGTAAGACCAACCATACACAATGGTAATGATGTCCTCCACCAATCCCAAGGGAATGGTGATGGACTAGTTTGCCAGCTCTAGTTGAATGTTGCTCTTCTTAAGTTGAGGTAGGTTCCAGGCGTGATACATCTCTTGTGAAATTAAGTTGACTCCAGAACCTGAGTAAAGAAGAGCCCTATGTGGTTCATTTTCGGTGACTTGAAGGTAGATTAAGGGACTCCCAGGGTCAGTTAGTTTCCTGGGAAGGTGGCCTACCTTGATCCAATCGGTTACGATATGCGTTAACATAACTGTATGCATTAAGCTCTGTTGGACTGAAGGGTGCTCCGAAGTGTTAGATGGTAGAGGAGTGTACATGGGCTCAACCGCTTGTTATTGCAAGAGTTTGTCTGGGCTTTTGGTTTTGAAGAAGGGTCTTCTCTTTTTACAATTGTCAGAACTAGTAGTAGGTTGAATATTTATAGCTCTCGCAGTGTGACGTTGCTGCGGTTGAGTAGGAAGTTCCCCTTGCATTGTTGGAGCAGGAGGTGTTATGGGAACTACTTGTGGAAGAGGTGCGAATGACTTTTGAGGATGGTGTGGGTATGGAGTATCTCTCAAAGGAGAAGGAGTCCTTCTGAAGTACTCCTGAACTTGGTAGTGATGATGGGGAGTTGTGTGACTCATAGAGTCACTTGGAGAAATCGGCTGCTGCACATAATATCCATAAGGGTCAGGCTGCCGGTAAGGGTACTGATGTTTCGGCGATGGCATCCCCCATGATTGTGGGTATTGCCACTATAGATGCTGCTCGATGGGTTGTGGTGGAGTTCCACTTGGATAATACGTTAATGGTTGGTGGAAATGCCTTGGGTTACCTTGGGGATAAGGTAACCTACGGGGTGTTTGCCATTGATTAAGTCTTGGATTAAGTGCATACACCCTAGACTCTTGTAGATGTGAGATGATTGGGCAACATCCCTTAGGATGGTCATAGTGGCAGATCTCAGATCCATCGTCATCGTCTGTGTCTAAATCCACAACCACATTGGAGTTAGTAATTTTCCCCTTACCCTTGTTATGTGTAGGGCATAAATCTCTCCACTTTGTCTTACCTTTGTCACTACTTTGTTCTACCTTAGACTCTTCTACAATTTTTAAGAAAGTTTCAATTTTAGAGTCTAAGGAACTCCATACGTCATCTACCTTAGCCGCTATTTTTGTTGTGAGCTGTTGAAGCAGCAAGGTCTTTTTGTTCACCAACTCTTCGATTTGTGACTCATCCTCTTCATCGCAAAATTTCACTTCCTTCTTTTGAAGAGAGGGATCATGGTTGTATTCTTCCACACTTTCCCTTTTTTGTAGCTCACCTTCTTCTTTTGCTACTTGCTCCAACAAGTGATGAACTTCATGGACTCTGAGTTGTGAGAGTCTCCCTTGGGCATAAGTCCCAAGGGTTCTTCTAGTTTCATGCCTTAGCCCATCCACAATGTGGCAAAGTTGATCCCGCTGAGCGTAACCATGACTTGGGCAACGATGTAACAATGTGTAGTAGCGGGCCATGGTAGCATCCAAGGGTCATGAGTACCTTGCTTCCAGCCTTGGATCTGCTTACGTAAATTAGACACCCGGGAGTACGTTTGATACTTATCATTGAACATTTCTAACATCGTACTCCACCTCCTGATGGTTTCCAGTTCTAAGGACCGATATTAGCTCTCTGCTTCCTTGGTGAATGTCCTTAGGAATAACTTAAGGTTTTGCCACTCATTTTCTATATTTTTCAAGGCACAGGCATCGTGGAATGCCTGTAAATGATGTTGCGGATCAGTGTTGTATCCCCCTTCAAATAGTGGGATGTTGTTCATGTTTAAGCATTTGATCCGACTATCTTTTAAATGCCTTGTGGAAATTCTAATAGCCTCCGTTATGTCAAGCATACTTTGAGTTGCAAGTAGGGGCTCATCATGATCATCTCCTTTATGACGCCTGTGATGTCTTCGTCATTCCCTACTTTCCCTATGTCCTTATCCTTGTCCTCTCTCTCGACTTTCTCATCGAGGTCTCTTGTTTTGTCTACCTTTATCCTCTCCATTGTGTTCATGATGGCTGTGCCTAGATGTGGAAGGAGAGGGTGAGTGATGTGAAGAAGGGGAAGAAGAAGGGGAACCATCGCCATGACAATGTTTCTTGCCTTCTCTTCGGCTACTCTGGCCCTGATCGTGGTGATGATCTAAGTGCTCGTCCTTGTCATGTGTTGTTACTTCTATGAATAGTTGGTGTTCATAGGCATCAGAACCAGGGATATGTATCGTTGATCATAGGTTCTGATACCCTACCTCCTCACTTTCGTTAAGAGGGGGAACATCTCTTGATAGCGAACCAGTTATAAGTGGTTCACCATCTCTAGTTTCACTAAGGACGTGCGAGACCTCTTTGCCCTTCAACAGTGTATGTTGGCTCTCCTGCCTTGAGTCCTTCATACGTTGTGCTTCTGTGGGATAGTAATCCCTTGAATCAAAGTCTTCCGCAACGTATTCTGCATACAATTCTGTCATGCCAATATGTGTCAAAGCATGGAAAAGCATGTTAGAGACTAATCGATTTGGGGGTAACACGATGTTACCTTGCAAATCTCTCCATCGCCGCTGTTCATCTTGATGGAGGATAAAGGTAAAGTTTGGAATATACTCACCGGGATGAGTATAAACTATCTTGTATTGTTTAGGACTTGGCTGATTTCGGCTATGTGTTTTATGCTGCCGACTATCTCATGTATGGTCCTTAGGTGGTGAGTTTCTCTTATGAGAAGAAGACATTGTTATCGGTGTGATAAGTTTACCGTTATGTAAATTTTTCTTTAATTAACCCGAAGGTTTGTTTAGGCTCCCACCGATGTGAGTGATATCCTTTATGTTCAATTCAATGCACAAATAGTTAGTCCCCGGCAACGGTGCCAATGATGAGTGGCAAGGTATCCCTACACTCAACCATACGAAATGAGCGTAGCATGGACGATCCGGTCGAACTCCATAGACTAAGTGCCTACACGCCCCATGGAACACTTGGGATTAATCATTCGTTGTTTTCCCAGATTTACTTGTGGTTGTCATGATGTATGGTTAAGTAAGTTCGAGGTATAGGATTTTTATGGTCTTTTATGCTTTATCTCCTATGCTATTGAGTTGAGGGTTGAGAAACTAATTACTAATTCTAACTAATGATTAAGTCTAAATTACCTAGCATCAGCATCCATTCCCACTTACCGTACACACCCTGAACCGATGCAGCCGCGGCTACCAAACGTTAATTGTTGCTGGGATCACTGCGTGTACTGCACATGCTCAAAATGGTCATACTGAGGCACTTAACTAGGAGGAAAGCGTTGAGAAAGCTAATCTAGCCTAAGTGTGATGAGTAGCCGATTCCTTGACTAACCATACACATCTTCATGCATGACTACCACTGGGATTATCAAGCGCAGATCCTGAATACGCCACTAGGTTACTAAGTAGTCACACTCTATGCTTGTAATCAAGTCATACTCATACCGCGTTACGATGAGCAACCAATTCCTTGACTAACCGTACACATCCTTAGATGCTCGTAATCAAGTCGTACTCATACTGCATTCTAGGAGTTTAAGGGTGAGAGAGAAAACAATAAATAAAATCCTATTCCATGCACTACAAGGTTTATCCAGGAAGTTCGTCTTTATTGTAGTACACATCTTGTGTTCAGGTATAATGTTGCTCGAATAAAGATCCATTCACTTTAGGACTCCTATTGCAGGCACATGGAAAATATTCTATCTCTAGAGTGATCAAATTGCTAGAGTTTCCCTACTTCTAACTCAGGATGACGAAACAAGGGAGAGCCGCCTCTTATTTATAGACTTGGTGGCAGACCGCGATATCGCGTACGCAATATCACAGGGGACGATGCGATATCGTGACTGCCGCGATATCGTGACCTATGCGATATTGCATCTCATTAGTTGCCATGTTTAGTAGCCTAAAATCTATGCACACACTCCATTTGCCTCCCTTTTTAGGCACGATTACTAAGGGGTTAACCCATTCACTATTAGCGATGGGGTATATGAACCCAGCCTTTAGAAGATGTTCGATCTCTTCTTTTACTACTTGCTTCAACTTTGGGTTCAATCGCTTTTGTGGTTGTTTTTGAGGCTTCATGGAAGATTCAGTGTAAATCCTATGTTGGCATATCCTAGGATCTATTCCAATTAATTCTAGATATAACCAGGTGAAGGCTTTTGACCTCTTGTTTATTACCTTTAGCAAACTCTCTTTTTGTTGTGGAGTAAGTTTTGCGTTGATGATTACCGATTTTCCATTCTTAAGGAACATGTACTCCATACCGGTGGGTAATGGTTTTAGCTCTAGGGGCTCCTATTTAAATTTCCTAGGAATTTCCAACTTCCTCCAGTTGATGTTTTCAAGGTTATGACTTGGAAGTTGGTGGTGAACTTGCTCTAATGTGTCTATGCTATCTATGTAAGCGTAAGTCAAATCCTTAGTTAGTTCCATGCATATAAGTGAGCTACTTTCTTTATCAACTGTCAGCCACTGGGTGTTTTCTTGTCATGTGGCTACTGCATCTAGGCACCTTTGTATATTAATCACTTGTGCACACTGATTGCATGCAGGAAATGTTAAACTTTGCACAACCCGTGATCTCTGTATGCAATTACACCTTATGTCACTGTATGTGATGCATGGAACTTTCTTCTTCTCAATCTTTTTGAAAGTATTTTCCTTAGATATTTCTAGGGAAAGATTGCAGATTCCTAGACGTGCATTGATAGTGCTTAGCCATGCCCTTTCCATTATGATTGGGAAGTTCCCCTTACTGTTGTTCACTTGAAACAGTGGTAACAATGTCCTCCACTAATCCCAATGGAACAATGATCGATTGGTTAGCCAACTTTAAACGAATGTTGCTCTTTTTTAATGGAGGCAGGTTCCAAGCCTTGTACATTTCTTGGGATATTAGGTTGACACCGAAACCTAAATGCAAAATAGCTTTGCATGGCTCATTCCCAAAGATTTGTAGATATATTAGGGGATTCCCAGGATTAGAGAATTTCTTGGGAAGGTGGCCAACTTTGATCCAATCGGTAACAACATGTGTTAACATGACCGTATGCATTGAATGCGGTGTTAGGCTCGAAGGGAGCTCTGAAGCTTTATTTGATAAGGAGATGTTCAAAGACTCAGCTGCTTGTGGTTGCAAAGGCTTGGTTGGATTGTTGGTTTTGAAGAAAGGTCTTTTCTTCATACGGTTATTAGAACCAATAGTAGGTTGAGGATTAATAGCCCTTGTGGCATTGCGTTGCTGTGGCTGAGTAGGGAGTTCACCTTGCATCATTGGAGTAGGTGGTAATGGAGCTATTGGTGTGAGAGATGTGGTTGGATTTAAAGGATGGTATACTTGTGGAATATTGCCCCTATGAGAGGGAGTCTTATAGTACTCGTGAGCTTGGTAGTGATGTTGAGGAGTAACGTGACCAACAGAGTCATATGGAGAGATTGGATGTTGCATGTAATATCCATATGGGTTAGGTTATCGGTAAGGATATTGTTGCCTTGGTGGTGGCATTCCCCATGATTGTGGGTACTGTCACTATTGATGTTGCTCAATCGGTTGTGTTATAATTCCACTTGGATAATACGTTAAAGGTTGGTGAAACTACCTTGGGTTATCTTGGGGATAAGGTAACCGTCGGGATGTTTTTCATTTGTTTAATCGTGGATTAAGTGCATACACCCTAGACTCCTGTAGATGTGAGATCACAAGGCAACATCCCTTAGGATGGTCGTATTGACATATCTTGCATCCACTATTATCGTCTATATTTGAGTCCAAAACCTCTTCAATAATAGTAACTTTTCCCTACCCTTGTTACGTGCATTTTCTGCTTCTCTCTTTTTTCTTTTGTCACCATCACTACCTCGCTCTCTAGAATCCTCTACTATTTTGAGAATATTTTGAAACCTACTATCCAGGGAGTCCCACATTTGATCTACCTTTGTCGATACTTCTGATGTTAAATTTTTGATGGGCAAGGTTTTCCTATTCACCATATCTTCGAGTGGTGACTCTTCCTCATCCTCACAAAATCTTACTCCCTTCTTCTAGAGGGAAGGATCTTGGTTATATTCTTCTACACTTTCTCTCTTTTGTAGCTCACTTTCTTCCTTAGCAACTTGCTCTAGTAGTCTATGAATTTGATGGGACCTAAGCTTGGATAACCTTCCTTGGGCATAAGTCCCAAGGATTTTTCTTATTTCATGCCTAAGCCCATCTACGAGATGGTGTAGCTGATCCCACTATGAATAATCATGGCTAGAACAACGATGTAAAAGTGCATAATAGTAGCCCATGGTAACATCCAAGGGTTTATGACTTCCTTGTTTCCATCCTTGGATTTTCTTTCGTAGGTTAGATACCGAGGAGAACGTTTGGTACTTATCGTTGAATAATTCTAACATAGTACTCCACCTACAAATGGATTCTGGTTCTAAGGACTGGTACCAGCTTTCAGCTTCTTTTACTAATGTCTATGGGAACAACTTTTATTTTTGTCACCTGTTCTGTATGTTTTGCAAGGCACACTCATCATGAAATGCTTGTAAGTGGTTTTGAGGATCAACATTATATCCCCCTTCAAATGGTGGGATGTTATTCATATCTAACCTCTTGATCCTACTATCTCTTTGGTGCCTTGTTGGAACTCTCACAGCCTCAGTTATGTCTAGTATGCTTCGAGTAACGAGTAGGGCTTCATCATGTTTATCTTGTTCATGGCATCTATGATGCCGATGTTGTTCCCTACTCACCCTTATTCTATGTTGTGATTCCCTAGAGTGCCCTCATCCTCTATCTTGGCTATTTCATTTGTGACTTCCACTTTGCTTACCCTTATTCTCACGATCTTTTTCTTTATGGCTGCATCTAGACACTGAAGGAGAGGGTGAAGGAGATGATGAAGGTTAAGAAGAAGGAGAACCACCATCATGACGGTGTCTACTACCTTCTCTTCGGTGGTCTTTGCCTCGATTGCGATTGCGATCAGAATGCCCATCTTTGTTATGTGTCCCTATTTCTTTTTCAGACACTTTGTTTCCATTGGTATCAGCACCTAGGTTATGAGTAGTAGAATGAAGGTTCTAATACATAACCCCTTGGCCAAAGTCAAGGGGAGGGACATTGTTATGTGGGTGACTACCTAAGGCGGGTTCATCATCCTCAATTTCCCTTAAAACGTGGGGGGCATCCTTGGACCATTTTCCATTCAAAGACTTATGGTGTCTCTCTTGTTGCAAATCCCTTTGACGTTGCACCTCTGTGGGATGATAGTCTCTCAAATCATATTCCTGCATAATGTATTCTATGTGTAAGTGTTGCATGTCTATTCATGTGAGAGCACGAAGAAGCATGCTTAAGACTAAATAGTCGGGAGGTAACACTATGTTACCTTCCAAGTCACACCAATGTAGTTGTTTGTCTTGATGGAGAATAAAGGTGAAGCTGGGTACATATTCATTAGGATGAATATATACCACATGAAACTATTGAGGGATTGGTGGATCAACGTCATGTGTATTATGCCGCCGATTGCTTCTTGTGTTAGTCGTAGGTAGTGAAGTGCTTTTGTGTGAAGAAGAAGACATCTTATCTTGTTCAGTGTGCAATGTACTATTATCTTTCCTTAACCAACCCTAAGGGTTCGTTTCAACAATGTGAATGATTTCCTAAGTTCTACTTAGCACACAAACAACTAAGTCCCCGGCAACGGTGCCAATGATGAGCAGTGAGGTACCCCTACACTCAACCATATGAATACAAGCATTTCATGCATGATCTGGTCGAATTCCAAGGACTAAGTGCCTATGCGCCTTTGTGGAACCATAACAGGTTGGTTAATTGTTATCTTCCCAAACTTACTTGTATGTCACGGTTGTATGGTTAAGTAAGCTTGAGGCATATGATTTTTATAGCTTTTATGCATTTTATATCCTACGCTAGTAAGGAGGGGGAGAGAGATAACTAGGTAACTAATCTAATTTAACTACTTATTAACTAAGTTCTAATTACTCCTAACACCAGTATTCATTTTCACTTGCTGTACACATTTTGAACCAGTGCAACGCTGCTGGGATTACCAAATGCTAATCGTTACTAGGTTACCAAGTGCTACATGCATGCTCGAAGCGGTCGAAACTTGAAGATTTCCTCTAATTCAATTATTAATTGATCATTCATTTTGATTGGCCATTTCTTTTTTGTTATAGATCATTGACCAATTGGTATAACGTAATATTACTTAATTGGCCATTAATTTAGAAATTTACGTAATTTAAATTGGTATAACGTAATTTAAATTGGTATAACTTAATTGGCCATTAATTTAAAAAATTATGTAATTATTTAATTTAGAATACCAATTGGCCATTTCTAAATTGGTATAACGTAATAGAAATTTAAAGTTGAATCTTTTGGCAAATAAACCCTAATTCTTTTTGTCTTCTCACATTTTAAAAATAATTGAGAAATCCCTACTTTTTGGAAATCAAGATAATTATATGTCAATATATTAAATTTTTAACAATTTTTTTGTTTATATAAAAATCTATTTTTAAAACAAGTAAAGAACATTTATAAAACCGTACAAAGAATTGTGATCTTGCTATGTTATTTTTAAGGCATGAAATGCTTCATGCATGAGTTTGTATGCTTTTTCCTAAATTTAAGCAACCACATCTCAAATGTTCTCTAGTTTATAACTTTATATTATGTTGTCATCTCTTTTTAAGGAAGGTAATCATGAACCATGGTATTCTCAAAGAGGTTTCTAACTTCCATAAATTTAAATGAGTAATCACCAATACCATTCTTCTCTTTCTAAATTTAAATAGGTATTTTGCATGCAGACATTCATATTTTTCTAAAATATATCCCACCATGCATTTGACATAAGCATCAACTAAACTTTAGGCATTATGGTTAAAATTCTACTAAATTATAGTTGAATTATCCCAAGGTGGGCCATGAAAAAACATGATATTGGATGAAGAAGTGTTTTCACACAATTACAATGATTATTAGTTCATGTCAAGGCAGACAAGGATTTCGGGGTATTGGAACCTTGAAATAGTCGTAATATATGTACACCCTAAGATATACTAGCTAATTAGAGCTTTATAACTCAACATTGCCTACTAGAATTACATCTATAACTTGGAGCTTTCAAATCAAGAGTCTTACCACTAAGTGAATGCCTCATTGTTTATAATTTTGATAAATATTTTGACAAGCATGGCCCGTTGTTTATAATTTTTAAAACATTTTATCTCGTTCTACAAAAAATAAATTTTATTTACTCAAATGCTTCTTGTCAAATTTAGTTTGCTTGTACCCATGTAAAGCTTATTTGAAGCACCTAACCATTTAGAAAAATTACTTAATATTACAACTAACTATGAAAACTCATTACTTAAATAAAATTTTTTAAAATGAAAACTAATTGATGAGTTGCAATATTGCATATGTGATATTGGAGCCTTCCATGCGATATCGTGTACAAAATATCGGGGCTTGCCTTGTTGCCTATAAATAAGAGGTAGACACACTTGGTTTGCATAGTTAGTCTTAGTCCCTTACCCAAACTCTTGCCTTTTTTCCCTTTCCAGAGATAGAATTATTTTTGAGTGCCCACAGTAGGAATCATAAAGTGAACGGATGTTTATTTGAGCATTGTGTACTTGAGCACACCTTGTGTATGGCAATAAAGATGAACTTTGTGATAAACCTTTCTGCATTCAAAATAGATTAATTAATGTTAATTACTATTAGTTAATGATTTCTTTAGTTAATTAATGTTCTCTCTCTCACCCTACAGCTCTCCTAAGTAAGCACACTCAATACGATCACTTTGAGCATGCGTGTAATGCTTGGTAACCGAGTAACAATTAGCGTTTGGTAATCTCAGTAGTGTTGTACTTGTTCAGGATGTGTACAACAAGTGAGAATAGATGTTCGTGTTAGGACTAGTTAAAGCATAGTTAAGTAGTTAAATCAAAATTAGTTACTTAGTTATCTCTCTCCTCCCTTTGTAGCACTAGGACATAAAAACTTAAAAAACTATAAAAATCATGTACCTCAAGTTTACTTAATCATACAATCATGTTATACAAGTAAGCTTGGGAAGATAATGATTGACTAACTCGTCCTTATTCCACAAACGCGTGTAAGCACTTAGTCCTTCGAATTCGACTAGATCATGTGTGTATGCTCATATTCGTATGGTTGAGTGTAGGGATACCCTGTGGCTCATCATTGGCACCGTTGTCAAGGACTTTGTTGTTTGTGTGCTAATTAGAACTTAGAAAATCTTTCTCATTGTTGGAATGAATCCTTAGTGTTGGTTATAAGAAAAAAAAGATATATAATAATATATAATACATTGCACACTGAATAGACAATAATGTCTCCTTTGTGCGAAAGTGTTTCATCATCTAGGTCTGATACAAGGAACAATTGGAGGCATAGTACACATGATAAACCACCAGTCCCTTAATAGTTTCACGTGGTATATGTTCATCCTCATGAGTATATAGAAAACTTTACATTTATCCTCCACTAGGATGAACAACTGTGTTGGCGAGATTTAGAAGGTAACATAGTGTTACCTCCTGATCGCTCACTCTCGGGCATGCTTCTTCGTGATCTCACACAAATTGGTATGTAGCACTTATAGGCAAAGTACATTGTGCATGATCATGACTCAAGAGAGTATCAACCCATGGAGGCACAATGTCAAAGGGATTTACAACAAGAGAGGTGTCATGAATCCATGAAGGGAAAGTTGTCGTAGATTGTCCCACATGTCCTAAGCGAAAATGATGATGGTGAACCTACCTCAAGCAATTGCCCACACAATGATGTTCCTCCTGTTGACTTCAATCAAGGGGTTGTGTATTAGAATCTTTACTCAACTATCCATAACCCAGATTCTAGTACCGACAGACATAAAGGGTCTAAAAAAGGAACATGAACATATGACAAAGATGGACATTCCGATCGAAATTGCAATCGAGGCCACGACCACCGAAGAGAAGGAAGTAGGCACCGACATGGTGACGGTCCTCCTTCTTCTTCACCTTCATCATCTCCTTCATCATTTCCTTCAGGATTTGGATGTAGTCACAAAGAAAAAGACCATGAGGATAAGGGTAGGTGAAATGGAAATCATAGACAAAATATTTGAGAAAGGGGATGAGGGCACTCTAGAGAAAAACATTGTAAAAGAATGGAGAGTAGGAAACAACATGGGCATCATAGATGCCATAGACGAGACAATCATGATGAACTCCTACTCACTACTCAAAGTATGTTAGAAATAATTGAGGCTGTTAGGATCCCAACAAGGCACCAAAAGGATAGTAGGATTAAGAGATTAGACATGAACAATATCCCAAGATTTGAAGGGGGATACAATGCTGATCCTCAAAATCATCTACAAGCATTTCATGATGCATGTGCCTTACAAAACATAGAAAACGAATGGAAAAAATTAAAGTTTTTTCCATAGATGCTAATCAAAGAAGTAGAAAGCTGGTATTGTTCCTTAGAACCAAAATCCATTCGTAGGTGGAGTACCACGTTAGAATCAACGATAAGTACCAAATGTACTCTCGAGTGTCCAACCTATGAAAGCAAATCCAAGGCTAGAAAGAAGGAGGACATGAACCCTTGGATGTTACCATGGGCCAATATTATGCAATATTACATCGTTGTCTTGGCCATGGTTATTCACAGAGGGATCAACTATGCCATCTTGTAGATGGGCTTAGGCATGAAACATGAAGAACCCTTGGGACTTATGCTCAAGGAAGACTATTCGAGCTTAGGATCCATCAAGTACAAAAATTATTGGAGTAAGTTGTTAAAGAGGAAGGTGAGTTACAAAAAAGAGAAAGTGCAAAGGAATATAACAGATATCCTTCCCTCTAAAAGAAGGGAGTAAGATTTTATGAGGATGAAGAAGAGTCATCACTCGAAGAGATGGTGAATAGGAAAACTTTGCCTATTCAAAAGTTGGCATTAGAAGTATTGGAAAAGGTAGACCAAATGTGGGACTTCCTAGATAATAGCTTTCAAACCGTTCTCAAAATAGTAGAGGAGTCTAGAGAGCAAGGTAGTGACCATGAAAAGAGAAAAAAGAGAGAAGTAGAATATGCATGTAACAAGGGTAAGAACAAAGTTTCCATCATCGAAGAGGTTGTGGATTTGGATACAGACACTGATAGTGGATGAGAGATATGCCAATACAACCATCCTAGGGGATGTTGCCCTATAATCTCACATCTATAGGAGTCTGGAATGTATGCACTCAACCCATGATTGAACAAAAGGCAAACACCCTGAAGCATACCTTATCCTCAAGGTAACCCAAGATAGTTTTACCAACCCTTAACGTATTATCTAAGTGGAACTCCACCACAACCAACTAAGCGATATCAACAATGGCAGCATCCATAATCATGGGGAATGCCACCACCATGGCAACAGTATCCTTATCAGCAACCTGACCTGTATGGATATTACGTGTAGAAGCCAGTCTCTCCATGTGACTCTACTGGTCACATTACTTCTCAACCTCACTAACAAGCTAGTGAGTACTATAGGACTCCTTCTCCTAGGGGTGATGTTCCATAGACATACTATCCTTTTCATTTGGCTGCACCACTTCCACCCATATCTCTATTACCACTTACTCCAGCTATGCAGGGTGAACTCCCTACCCAGCCACAACAATGTAACACTACGAGGGTTGTTAACTTTGAATCTACTGTTGGTTTTGACAATCGCATAAAGAAAAGAACTTTCTTTAGAACCAACATTCCAACTAAGCCCTTGCAACCACAAGCAGCTAATCCTTTAGATGCCTCATTACTAATGAAAACTTCAGAACTCCCTTCAGGCCAAACACTATGCACAATGCATACGGTCATGTTAACTCATGCCATCACAGATTGGATTAAGGTCAACCATCTTCCTAGGAAATTTTCTAATCCTAGAAGTCCTCTTATATATTTACAAATCGCTGGGAATGAACTGTGCAAGGCTCATTTGGATTTAGGTTCTGGTGTCAACCTAATCTCTCAAGAAATGTACAAAACCTAGAACCTACCTCCACTAAAAAAGAGTAACATTCATTTAGAGTTGGCCAACTAGTCCATCACTATCCCATTATGGCTAGTGAAGGACATTGTCACCACTATTTGTGGGTGGTCGTATCTAGCTAGCTTCCTAGTGATTCAGGTAAACATTGGTAAGGGAGACGTCCCAATCATAATGGGAAGAGCATGGCTAAGCACAATTGACAAGTGCCTAGGAATTTGTGGTCTTTCCCTAGAAATACCAAAGGAAAATATGTTTGGAAAGATCGAGAAGAAGAAAGTTCCATGCATCACATACAGTGACAGGGTGTAATTGCATGTAGAAGGCATGGTTTGTACAACGTTTAACATTGCCTGCATGCAATCAGTGTGCACAAGTGACTAATATACAAAGATGCTTGTATGCAGTAGCCACAAGATAAGAAGGCACCCAATGGCTGATAGCTGATCAAGAGGGTAGTTCAACTATATGCATGGAACCAACTAAGGGTTTGACTTGCACTTACATCGATAGCATAGATACATTAAAGCAAGTCCATCGCCAACTTCCAAGTCTTGACATTTAAAATATCAACTAGGGGAAGTTGGAAATCCATGATAAGTTTAAGTAGGAGCCCTTTGAGTTAAAACCATTGCCCACTAGTATGGAGTACATGTTTCTCAAGAATGGAAAACTGGTAACTATTAACATGAAGCTCACTCCTCAACAGAAAGAGAGACTGCTGATGAAAAAATGGCCAAAAGCCTTCACTTGGTCATATCCCGAATTAACCGGAATAGATCCTAGGATATGCCAGCACAAAATTTACACTGACCCCTCCATGAAGCCTCGACGACAACCACAAAGGCAACTTAACTCAAAGCTTAAGCAAGTGGTTAAGGAAGAAACTGAGTAGCTTCTAAAAGTTGGGTTCATATACCCCATTGTTGATAGTGAATGGGCTAGCCTCTTAGTTATTGTGCCTAAAAAGGGAGGTAAATGGAGGGTGTGCATAGATTTTAGGCTACTGAACATGGAAACATTCAAAGACCACTTTCCATTTCCATTCGTTGGCTAAGTCTTAGACACCATTGCAGGGCATCACTACTATAGTTTTCTAGATGGGTACAGTGGGTACAACCAAATACAAATAGCCCCAGAAGACCAAGCTAAGACTACATTCACTAGTTCTTGGGGAACATTTGCATACACATAGATGCCGTTTGGCTTGTGCAATGCCCTACAATGTTTCAATGATTAGTTCTAAGCATATTATAGCAGTAGATAGGAAATGGTGTGGAAGTGTTTATGGACGACTTCTTCACTTATGGAGTGAACTTCAATCAACCCTTGGACTAGTTAGAGCAAGTACTAAATTGACATGTAGAAACCAATTTAAGCTTAACTGGCAAAAAATCCATTTAATGGTCCAAGAAGGTGTTGTACTAGGACATAAGATTTTTCAAACAAGGATAGAGGTAGACTCCAAAAAGATCAAAGTTATCCAAGGAATCACTTAGCAACATGAAACTACAAAAGACATCCAGTCATTCCTTGGACACACTAGCTACTACAAAAGGTTTATTGAAAACTTTTCAAAGGTTGCAAAACCATTGGTTAAACTAATGAAAAAGGACGTACCTTTCGAATGGACCAGGGAATGTGAACTAGCTTTCCAAACTTTAAAACAAAAGCTCATAGAAACACCCATTCTACAAGCTCCTGACTGGTCCAGACCATTCCACATAATGATTGACATGTTCAACTATGCTTTAGGAGTTGTACTTACTCAGTTAGATGACCAAAAATGTCCTTATTACATCCATTGTGCAAGTAGGAGTATTGCTGGTGCACAACTTAACTACATCACAACAGAGAAAGAATTAATGGCTGTAGTGTTTGCAGTAGAAAAATTTAGGCAATATGTCTTGGGCTATAAGGTATTCATGCACACAGATCATAGTGTAATAAGGTTCCTAATGAATAAACCAACGGTGAGCCCTCACATCATATGATGGCTCATAATCTTACAAGAGTTCAATCTTACAATGATTGATCAAAAAGGCACCAAGAACGTAATTGCTGATCATTTATCTTAGTTGCAATGGGACAACAAAGAGGATGAGTATCCAATTTCTAATCATTTCCCTAATGAACTCCTCCTTGCAGGTGTAGTAACTAATCAATTAGCCACAAAAAAAAATTGGTATAGTAGTATTCTCACCTATCTCCTTACAAAACAAATACCACAAGAGTTAGATAATAAAAAGAAACAACAGTTCCTTCATCGAGCTAAGTATTTTGTGAAGATCAATGAGCAACTTTATAAAATATGTACTAATGGCTTGGTTCGATGGTGTGTTCCTAATATAAATCAACTAAGAGTTCTCCAAGATGCTCATGAGGGTCCTTGTGGGGATCATTATGTTGGGAGATGAATAGCCATTAAAATCCTACTTGTAGGATATTATTGGCCTACATTGTTTCAAGATGCCCATCATTTCGTCCAATCTTGTGAGTGCTTTCAACATGATGGGGGAATGATTGCTAGAATGGAGGGTCTAGAATAATGGATTCAACCTTTAGAACCCTTCGACATATGGGGAATTGAGTTTATGGGGCCTATTACACCAATGTTCAATGGAAAAGCTTACGTTGTTGTTGTTGTTGACTACTTTACAAAATGAGCAGAAGTAGCCATGTGCACTTATTTTTGACAATGACACATATTTTACAGGTGCAACTTTTTGGAAGCTAATGTGATGCTTAGGGGTTGAACACAAACTGACTACTCCATACCACCCTTAAGCGAACGGTCAAGTTGAAGTCACCAATAGGGAGATTACGAAAATATTGATAAGAACTATTAGCAAGTATAGGAGAGATTGGAGTACCAAACTAAACAATCCTCTTTGGGCATACTGCTCCACATGGAATCTCCCCATAAGCTACTCTCCCTATGAGTTAGTATATGGGAAACTTCCAATGCTTCTCATTCAAGTAGAACTCTGTACACTATCTATGGCATGTGATCTCAACCTTGACCTTGATCTAGCACAAAAAGAATGGTTAATGATCCCTAACTTGCTAGATGAAAACCGATTAGCCACCCTGTCATCTAACGAATTGCACAAGGCCTTCAATAAACAACATCATGACCTAAAAATTAGGAAAGTTAAATATCAACAAGGTGATAAGGTTCTGCACTAGAATCCCACACATGTGCCACAATGCATTAAATTTCAAATACTATGGGAAGGACCTTATATTATTTATGCAACTTTTCCTTCAAGGGCCATGATGATTTACAAACCTGAAAGCCTAGATAAGAAATTGTTGGTCAACATCGAACAAACCAAACCTTTCCATGAGCTTAGAACAGCTAGTACCAATACTACCTCTGTTGGTGGACCACCTTGCTCGTTATTTCAGATCTCCTCCTTCTAACTCAATCGTGGGGAAGATGGCTATCAATGCTAACCATTCTAAGCCCTTAGCTCTTTTTTTTGTATTTTTTTTACACATTTGTTTTCAATTTTTTTATATTTTTTTTACACCATCATTCACATTTTTTCCTATTTCTTTGTTTGATTTACTTTCATTCGTCATACAATAAGTGCTCATGATGGTGGATTGTACTATAATGGTGTTGATTGTTAATGTTGGGTTTTTACCTTTGATTTTCAATGTTGATACTATGATATCATGATTTTGATAAAACATGTAATGAGTTGACACCGTCCATTCCTCCATTCAACTCTATGATCTTCCTTGGTCCTGGAACTGTACTGTCCATTTTTCTTAATAAACTTATTAATGAATTGGTGGCTTTGTATTCTTCAAACCAAGGAAGGATTAAATGATTGAAAAGGATGTGACTTCAAGGGGATTCGATGCACATGTGCTGTCTATTCTCTTCAGTACTTAGATACTTTTCATGGGTTCTTCGCCATTCCGCCGATGACCAAACATCAGGAAGTCAAATAAATCAAATAAGTCTTTGCATGGTGTGGTTCTCACGCAGAAAAAAGAAAAGAAAAGAAAAAATACTGGTAAGAATTCAAAGCACACCCTTTAGACATAATAAAGAAATCTGGGCTACAAGCATTGGTTATGGCACTAGAAAGACATGTTACCCATGCTTGAAGGTTCTCTTTAACTAAGGCCCTTTCTCGCTTCTTGCTTCTCCATCTCACTCTTCTTGGAATGGTGGTGACTCTTTGGGGAAGCATTCTTGTTGCTTCAAGGGGATGGATTGGCCAAGTGTATTGATGCGAGGTCACTAAATGTGGTTGGTTTGAGTTTAGATTTGGAATGAGTTCTACTCAGTCACCTTAACCATAAAATACACAAGGGACTTTACACAACCTTGCTCTTGGGATTCTATTCCATTTTCTACTCTTCATATTTCTTCCCATTTTTCTCATTTCTAGTTTTATGATTAGTCTATCTCCTAGTTGACACATTGTTATTCTTTGGTAAATTCTTGTGGGTCAGTATTTAACCATTGTTTCCATATGTCATTCCTAGAGCCTACAGACTCTTTGTTTTGTGGGTTTGTCTGAGGCTGCTTTGGGGAGGAGCCACTAACATTTCTTTATGGTGCAATTATTAAATTCTTCTCCTTAAATATTTCTTGCAATCAAAAATTTATCATTTCATCCCCATCCATGACATCCATTTTATTAGCATCACCGTTGTTATTTTTCCCATTTTTCTTGTTCCCTATACTTTTTGACCCTATTGCTACCGGAGGTTCACTCTTAGTTGTGGGGGCCTTGTCAAAAATGTTTCCAGTCTACTACTTGTATCACCTCTACACCTTGGGTAGTTATCAGTGATAAACCTCTAACCCAGTTTATGCCATAACCACAACCCAACCAATGCGCTTTATATCGAGGCAAGGTATCAACTGCATTATGGTTTACTTATCCTTACTCATTCATGACTATGTTGTGTGTGTAGATGGTGATTACATGAACTATGGACTAGGATAGGAGGAAGCACTTAGGATGGACTGGAGCTGGAGCATTTACACTGAGAACAAGCTTGGTCGTGTGGCTATTGATGAGTAGCGAGGTACCCCTATACTCAACCATACGAATACGAGCATGTCACGCATGATCCGGTTGAACTCCATAGATGGACTAGTTGTGGTATCAAGATAGTTATCCTTAGGTCGCAGTTCACTGTCTTCCCATCTAGACTAGTGTTAACTTTGTCACATATGGTTTAGTCCAGAATGAGGTGTATGATGTGTTCCTATACTAATGCTACTCCTGAGTGTAATGGAAAGTGATATTAACTAAGCTAAGAGGGAGAGGGTGAGACAGAGAATCTAAGCTAGTCTAAGTGTGATGAGCATCTGTTCCTTGATCATCTGTACACATCTTAGACTTCGTGCATGACTACCACTGGGATTATCAAGCGCAAATCCTAGGTATGCTACTGGGTTACCAAGTAGTCACACTTAAATGCTCATGATCAAGTCGTACTCATTCCGCGTTTAACAGGAGTTTAGGGTGAGAAGAGATTAACTAAGAAAGTAGTAAATAATAATTAATTAAATAATTAAGCTAAGTGAATGCTGCAATGATGAAGTAATCTCGATCTTTATTTTCAATCATGTGCATGTCCAAGTACATCACACTTGAATAAGGATGTTGTACAATTAAAATCATCACACTACGGGCATACACTGGGAGGAAAAGGGTTTAGAGGAAAATTGAAAACTAAAATCAAAACTAACTGTAAAAATTGATTCTCTTATTGGAACTTCCTACCTCTTATTTATAGATGAGGAGATAGGCTGCGATATTGCGTAAGCGATATCGCGATGAACAAAATTGTGACTCATCATACCCCCACAACTGAGTGAAAACTTGTCCTCGAGTTACAGTGAGAACAAGCTCCATTGATTACATAGTGGATAGGTATGGGATTATTGGATGGTGAAAATGGATTTATGTCGTAGTGTGGAATCAAGACAAGATTGAGACACAACACAAAGAATGTGCTACAACTACAAAATTGGTGGAACTCATGTAGTTCTTGGTGGCAGTGGCTCTTCCATAGGTGCTTTCCCTTTATCTTATGCTCTAGGTCTTGAGGCTTGATGGCGTTGAAGTATGGCCTAGATTTTCTCCTCTTCGGTCCAGGGATCCTGTGTTGTACATGCTAATGTTCTGATGTTTGATGGAGTCGGCACTTCCCATGGGTAGGGTAGTTACGGAAACATTTGATTTTCCTTGACATACCAAGTTACAAATACCCATCGTTCCTCCTTGTAGGCTCTAGCTTTGTCTTTGTATTCTTGAAAATTTGCAAGCCGTCAAGCCAAATTTGTTGCGACACCTTTTTATCCTTGGTAGCTTACTTTCACCACCTCAAGTTCAGAATTTGCAATCTCTAGTTTTTGCAACATCTTCTTGCGTTCTGAAAATTTTGTTTCATATTTGATGTGAGTGGTAGCTACCTGCTACTCGAGCTTTGTTCTTGAGCACCTTGTTGTTAACATGGCAAGGTTGGCATACCACAAGTTTTCCAACTCCATGTATTTTGTAAGATCTTGGATCTGTAGGTCCCAGTTCTTAACTTCTGCCTAGTGGGCAAATGCATATGTGTCCAATATGGCCTGCCAGTTAGTGTGTTGAGCACTGATAGAATTGATGTGGGCCTTGGCCATATGGATCTCCTTCTCAACGATTTGTTTGTACATTCCCACTTGGTCCCAGAAGTGCTTTGTTAGCTTTTCATGTCATTTAGCCTCATTTTGCCATGTGCTTATTTCGATAGCTATCTTTTGGCAGATGGCACGTACCTCCTTCATTGAGAGGGTTTGATTCTCCCTAGCTAAACAACTAATGTCCTGGTTGATCCAGATGAATTGTTCTCATAACTGATGGAAATGTTCTTTGAGAACATTCTTTTACTTCTCCACAACGGTCAACCGAAGGTTGTTGGCAACAAGCTGCTTGTTTTCCTCCTATAAGGCCTTGAGTGCTTTGATATGTGCATGAGTTTGTACTTGTGCTGCAGAGGCATCCCAAACAGCCTTCTCTTTTTCCTCAACCACCTTCTTATTCTTCATTAGTAGTTTGGTTAGTTGCTCAGTTTTGAAATTGTCTAGCTGGTCTATGGGAACAAATTGCAAAGGGTTCCACTATGCTGCTTGTAAAGCCACGAGCTACTCTTGCAATTTCTGCACCTCCGCTTCAGTATGCTCGACCCTCACTTCTATTAAGATCAACTTTCCCTTAGTGGAAATGAGGTCTGATTGAATTATTGTAACATTTTGAGGGATGTCAAACAGAGACATCATTATTTGTCCTATTTGTGGTAATCGATCAAGCACATCCTCATGTTCCGTAGGAGTCATTGAGGTTGTGGCCAAAGTTTGGGCATCCCATGCTCCCATGAGATCTACCGGTGGCACAACAGGTACATTGAAGGATTCCTTAATGTGGTCTACGACCACTTCTATAGCTCCTACTGCATCTTGGTGGTGCATGACCACCACTGTGGCCCCTTCACTAGTTTTTAATTGCACTTAAAAGGATGTAGCATTCCCTAAGATTTGTTGTGATCAAGTGCTCTCCTCTCCTCCTATATGGATGGACACTTCACCCCTTGCACAATTTAAGGAAACCATGGGCTGTATGACATCATCGATGACACAGAAGAGATTTGCATCATCATGACTTCCCCAACTGACCGTCTCAGCAATGGCCCTGAGATGGCTCATCGACGGTCTTTAATCTTGGGGTGGAAGGAGTTGATCTTGGTCGGTGCTAGGCCCTGCTTCTTGTTGTTGGTTGGGTCGTGTACTTGGAAGTTGGTTGGGTCCTGTACTTGGAAGTTGGCTGGGTCCTGCAAGTTGAGTTGTAGTTGGTCTAGCCGTCTGTTCTTCTTCTTGTTCTGGTCCCAACGTCTCACCAGTGATTTTCCTTGTGGTTGGTGGCTTTAACAATTCAGCATATGAAGCATTTTGGGCTTTTCGAAGAACATCATTAGTGTTGTTCTCTCTTCTGTCTCAGCTCTCCAAGTGTCTTATCCCTGCCATATGCCCTTTCCAACCAAACTTGTTGCACATCAGGGTCTAAACGGGTAGACAACTGAGCAACTTGGAGCCATGTATTTGGAATGTTTAATACTTCCGAAATGGCTTGCATAGAGAAATTGACTATCACACCACAAATATTAACGGCGGTGCCTTTTTCTCTATTGTGCTAGAATTGGTATGTCTTCCCTAGGTACCAGGCACAACTTTTAGAGAGGGTAGGCCATAAGGGAGATCCTTTAAGGTGATCCCTAATAGCCTCATGAGAAAACTCTGCAAAAGATTCAAAATTTAATTCCACAATCACTGCAGTGAATGTGGACCTTTCATGGATAACCTAAACATAATCCTGGGGCAACGTGAGATGTTGTCCCTGTTCAGGTGTTGCAGTAGCTCCTCCTTCTACCTACCTAGACTGTACAGTAGGAGGGTCCCCTTGATGAATAATAAATAATTGTCCCTCCTACTCTGCATGTTGTCCAACAAGGACTTCCTCTTTGCCTCTCCTAGGTTGTTTACTTCCACCTTGTGCAGGACCTTTCTGTTGGCCACGTTTTGGGGCCATCTACAATCACATAGGGCCAAACATTAGTAAGGTTGTTTCTGAAGTTAAGTTATACCTTACTACTTGCCTTAATTAATTAATTTTTTTTATCTTTGTATGATGTTTCCTGAAAGATTATAATAGTGGGTCCTTTTTTACTTAGGTTGTTTCCAATTTTAGTTTTCCAATGTACCTAAGGGGATGAAATTGGTTTTGACACATTTTATTCTTAATTTTACAACTAATTACCCTTGATAATTTCCTTTTGGTGATTACAAATTCCAAAAAAATTATGCACTATTCAATGTGTGCCCCTCCCCCATGACTAAGTTGAACACTCCGGGTTCAAGTAGGTTTAGACGAAATAAAAATTGGAGTACCAGCGAGTGAGATATAGGTAGAAAAGCAAGGGTGTCACACTCGCAAGTCGTAGAGAAAAATTCAAAAAAATCCCCCACGTGATTTGTGAAAAATGATGC
>MNCI01011649.1:304533-386818 GCA_015680685.1 Gnetum montanum
TGTGTTGAAGATGGGTCATGAGTGCAAATTACAAAAATTATGCAAGTGGATCCTCCCCAAAGCAGGTTCCAACCTTTAATGCCCTTTCGTAACCACACTTAAAAGTGTCCGTGGGCACTTGAAGGGTTAAATGTAATCCGCATTGGTTCCACAAAACACACACATGTAAATATCACTGGGATGAGGTAAGAATTCTATGTTATACGAGACATGAGCTACAATTATATGGACAGTAAGATGAGATGGGATATAGAAGGGATTGTAGAGATTGGGACATGAGGTAACTGACCCAGGACACAATGAATCCTACATGTAAAGCATGATTAACGTGTCATTAACCCATTGTTCCAAGATCAAGACCAAGTCCATTCCTCTAATCAGTCACATTGCATTGTTTCATCCCATGATGAGAAACTATGAGAGTACCATAACAACAAGGCGTACGATCACTTGGCATTTTATTCAAGGGAGGAGTGATTTTTTTTTGTTTTGTGGTACTTTTCTTTTTGTTTTATTTTTCTTTACTTCTTCTCCCTTTTTTTTCAATTGCTAAATCTAGAGAAGCCGCCAACCTTCAGGCATGGGTGCATGTTTTTCCAGTGGGATCCCCTAGAAAAAAATTGGATTTTGGAGTGCCTTTTGATTACTCTTACTCCCATTTTTTGTTAGATCTACAAGGATCTTAGTACAACCATGTTGCATGATAACTCCCACAGACATCACCAAAGAGCATCCGCAAGTCCCCTTGATGTCGCACCCTAATCATTCCCTCTTGGTCCATCCTTCTTCATTCTAGGTACAATGAACACAAAATTAATTTTAAATTTTAAGTTGTAAGAGTGTCAAGAATATCACTGTACCCTCGAACAGAACCTCTTATTTGTAGAATGGATGTAATGGGCTCTATCCACATAATTGATTACTCAAGACTCAATAACATAGAACACACTTCAACCAACGAGCCACATGAGTGTCTTATTCATAGATGAGATTACTTATAAAAAGATAAAAAGACCAAAAAGATAAAAATAAAAAAAGATAAAACAAGAAGTTAAAATATGAAAAACTAGAAAATAAAAAATTGTAAAATTAAAGAAAATGAAAAATAGTTATTAATCCTGCTTACTATTAGACTGAGGGATATCCCCCATAACTAAACGTTTGAGCATGGAAAGGATTAATAAATGGAAGATGAGGATCCTTGCATGTTGGAAGTATTGAAACTTGGTCATACTTACCCCATTGGGGCTCACACACTTGATTATAGTAAGCATAGTGGGGCAATTTGTAAGATGTGGTTCTTGGGTAAAGAGTTGACCCACTATGATGTTTGTAACTGTAAGATGGTATGCAAGGATCAGGATGTTGCCTTCCATGCCTGTGTTCATTGGGTCGTATGATTGTTGGAGTGTTAATTGGTGGCCCTGATGAAGTGACATAAGGCATTGGGTTTGAAGATAAGGGTGCACCACAGGGTTGGACTTGTGCGGAATTGGAGGATGCATTAGCCTTGGAATTGTGTTGTCCTTTTCTAGGGTTATTTCTAAAGAAGGGATGCCTTCAATGTTGCTGAGGTCTCTCACTGCTGTTGGCAATAGTAGCACAAGTAACATTCGGAGGTTGTTGTTGTGGTGCAAGCACCTTAGGAATAGTTGGTGGCGATGTATAAGAAGGGAAAGGATGAGAATGTTGAAAATTAGGAGAAGTGTGTGGTACACAAGGCGGTGGTTGTGTTGAGGACATGGGTTGATAGTATTGAGGAGAATAGTAATGCAGCAAGGTAGAGCATGTTATCCTAGCTGGGAAAACAGGATGTTGAACTAGGTAAGCGTTTAGATTCAAATGATACGAAGGGTGTCTCTAGTTTAGGGGTGGCTTCCCCCATGAATGGGATTGTTGCCATTGTGATTAAACACAGTATCTCTGTACAAACTTTGGATGTAACGTGTTTTCCCAATGCTCATATAAATATAACAATATTGGGCATTGGCCCTTGGGGTGATCGTACAATAAAATGTTGCATTCGTACGTATGATTGACAGTTGAGATCTTATTTCCTTCATCCCTTCTTTCCGATTGTCTAATGATATTTTGTCTTGCTTCTCAGGTTATCAAAACTCTATCTCCAATGATAGTGATATGTTCTCCATACTTTTTATGCATCCATTCCAACATCTTATTGATCTTTTCCTCGACTTCCTCTAATGATTGTTGTGCCGACAAAGATGGTTCTTTCCCCTTGTGGTAGGTTGATTTCTGCTTTTTGTGATTATGGACCTTTGTTAAGTTGAGATTTTGGTCCCATTGATGTTTTTCAACACTCTCCCATCTAGCCATTTCTCCTTCTTCTTTTGCTACCTACTTAATAAGCTCTTGGACTTGATGGGTTTGTAGTTCATATAGTTGACCTTGAGCATACATCCCTAGGGTCTCTCTTGTTTCATCATGTAGCCCATCAATGATATGGTACATTAGCCTTTCCTCGGAGAACTCATGGCCTAGACAGTTGTTTAACAGTGCATAATATCTTTCTAATACCATGTCCAAGGGTTCATGTTGTGCTTGTTTCCACTCTTGGATTTGTTTCCTCAAGGCTGACACTCTTGTGTAGGTTTGATATCTTTTGTTAAAGAGTTCTACCATTGTTAGCCAATGTCGTATTAAATTTGGTTTTAATGATCTATACTGTACTTTTGGTTGACCAACAAGTATCATAGGGAAGAGCTTGAGTTTTTGCCAACTGTTATCAATGTTGTTCCATGCGCAGGCATTGTAGAAGGCTTGTAAATGTTGATGCAGATCTAATTCATAGTCTCCTGAGATATTAGGGAAGTTGTTTAAATTAAGCCTGGGTAGATGACTCTCTTTACGATGCCTACAGGAGATTCGAATAGCCTCTTGTATTTGCGTTAAGCTTGTAGTGACCAGTAGGGGTTCATTGTCATCAGGTAAGTTATGCTTTCATGTGTTGGAATGACGTTGCTTTCATTTATGTTTATAAGAAACCCCCACCTTAGGGTGCGTACTCCAATCTTCATTGTCATATAGTTCATTGGTTCTTCAATGAAATTCCTCACTAGATGTGACATTATTATAGTCTTCTAGGAGAGCCATGGTTGTGCAATTGTGTGTGAATTTATATGTGACTTTTATAATTACTTCTTCCTAAAAGATATATCGTTAATTCCTATATAGCGACCTTGTATGATATAACTAATCTAGATAACTAGCACCATCCCCGACAATGACACCAATGATGAGTGGCGAGGTACCCCTACACTCAACCATACAAATACGAGCGTTTCACTCACAATCTGGTCGAACTCCACAAATGGACTAGTTGTGGTATCAAGACAGTTATTCTTAGGTCACAGTTCGATGTCTTCCCATTTGGACTAGTGTTAACTTTGTCACGTATGGTTTAGTCCAGAATGAGGTGTATGATGTGTTCCTGTACTAATGTTACTCTTGAATGTAATGGAAAGTGATATTACCTAAGCTAACAGGGAGAGGGTGAGAGAGAGAATCTAAGCTAGCCTAAGTGCGATGAGCATCCATTCCTCAATCATCTGTACACATCTTGGACTTTGTGCATGACTACCACTGGGATTACCAAGCATAAATCCTAGGTACGCTACTGGGTTACCAAGTAGTCACACTTCAATGCTCGTGATCAAGTCGTACTCATTCCACGTTTAACAGGAGTTTAGGGTGAGAAGAGATTTACTAAGAAAGAAATAAATAACAATTAATTAAATAATTAAGCTAAGTGAATGCTGCAATGATGAAGTAATCTTGATCTTTATTTTCAGTCATGTGCATGTCCAAGTACGTCACACTCGAATAAGGATGCTGTACAATTACAATCATCACATTGTGGGCATACACTGGGAGGAAAAGGGTTAAGAGAAAAAATGAAAACTAAAATCAAAACTGACTCTAAAAATTGATTCTCTTATTAGAACTACCTACCTCTTATTTATAGATGAGGAGAAAGGCTATGATATTGTGTATGCGATATCGCTACTGACGCGATATCGCAGTGAACAAAATTGCGACTCATCAGCTATGGAGAAACAATGGAAGGCACAATCACGATGTAGGAAGAAATGCACCTTATTTTCTTTACTCTCTCTTCAAGCTATTGGATGAGGGTCTGGATGTCATCTATGTACAATGTTCACCACAAAGGGTATGAACACCAATGTTGTAATATGTTTGTTGATCCATTCATCGAGCACTTTGAGTCTGTTATTCCCTATTGCTATTAGTTCTCATTTAGTCAATAATCTGATACGTTCTAAATATTTTGTAAGGAACTCGAGGATAAGTTTTCATTTAGTTGTGGAGGTATGATGAGCCACGATATCACATCTGTGATATCGCGTACGTGATATCAGGGCCTACCTTATTGCCTATAAATAAGAGGTAGGTGCACTTGGTTTGCATAGTTAGTCTTAGTCCCTTACCCAAACTCTTGTCTTTTTTCCATTTCTAGAGATAGAATTATTTCTGAGTGCCCATAATAGGAGTCATAAAGTGAATGGATCTTTATTCGAGCATTGTGTACCTAAGAACACCTTGTGTATGGCAATAAAAGTGAACTTTGTGATAAACCTTGCAGCATTTAGAATAGATTAATTAATGTTAATTACTATTACTTAATGCTTTCTTTAGTTAATTAATGTTCTCTCTCTCACCCTACAACTCTCCTAAGTAAGCATACTCAGTATGATCACTTCAAGCATGTGTGTAATGCTTGGTAACTCAGTAACGATTAGCGTTTGGTAATCCCAGTAGTGTTGCACTGGTTCAGGATGTGTATGGCAAGTGAGAATGGATGCTGGTGTTAGGACTAGTTAAAGAATAGTTAAGTAGTTAAATCAAAATTAGTTACTTAGTTATCTCTCTCCTCGCTTTGTAGCACTAGGACATAAAAACTTAAAAACTATAAAAATCATGTACCTCAAGTTTAAGTAGCCATACAATTGTGCTATACAAGTAAGCTTGGAAAGACAATGATTGACTAACCTATCCTTGTTCCACAAAGGCACGTAAGCACTTAGTCCTTGGAATTTGACCAGATTGTGCATGTATGCTCATATTCGTATGGTTGAGCGTAGGGATACCTTGCTACTCATCACTAATTAAAACATAGGTTCACCCAAAGATATTTAGCCTACATACAACTTTATAACTCAACTTTGCCCACCAAAATTGAATCCATGACTCAGCATTTTTAAACCAAGAGTCTTACTACTAGGATAACACCTCATTGTTATAAAGCTCTAATTCCTTTTTTAATTCTCTCTTAATGCATTTATTCTATTTTTAGTTACTTACATGGATGTTTATAATCTTAGATTTAAAATTATAGTTTGCCTTTTTTGTATCCCATATATTCATTTTTTTTTCCACATTAACTTGCAATAGAATTAAAATAAAATTTGATATAATTTGCAACATATTTTACATATATTTCTCAATGATAAAAATTAAGGTGATGTGATTTGAATAAATGTCACATTCTTAGTTTTCTATACATTATACTTTGGGCATGTGTATAGTGGTATATTATAGATTGGGAGGGAGAGTGTCAGGGAAGGGAGAACATGTTAGAACTTGAAATAATTGAAACATAGATATACCTCAAGATATAAAGTCTAATAAAACTTTATAACTTAATATTACCTATCAAAATCAAATCTATGACTTAAAGTTTTCAAATCAAGAGTCTTATTGCTAGGCTAACTCTTCATTCTTGTACATTTTAGATTAGATGCGAATGTAAGATATATCCTTTCTCTTTTTTTTTTCCTTTTATCAAGAATTGGTTAGTGATGTGTATCATCTCATCATGCATTAACTAAATTCATTTTATTTGTATTTGTTAAAATTTAGACTCTTTTATCAATTTTTTATGGATTAATTAGTCCTAGTTAGGAAAGGTTTAGTGCTTGGACTAGGTTCAATGTATCTTTATTATTTTACTCTTTTTTAAGACAAGAGGCTAACCTTTTTAGAAGGATAGTGGTGAGAGGCTATTCACACTATTTTGTGAACAAAAAATACATTTGGATGAAAACATTTAACTTTGCATAACTTTTGTATGGAAGGAGAGTGGTGGGAGGATGTTCATACTATTTTTTGGACACTTGAATAGAAAAATTCAAATTTGGGTGGGAGAATTTAAAATTGTACAAAATTGGTATGGAATGAGAATGGTGGGAAGATGTACACTATTTTATGAAAGATTAGGTGGAAAAGTTTAAATTTGGGTAGAAGACATCTAAGGATTATCACCTAGAGGCTTAATGCTCATCTTGTGAAGGTAGGTCTTAGGAGGGTTGGTGGATAAGTCAAAGCTTAACCTCTTTCAAGTGGCTACCCCTAGGCTTGAACCCTTAAAACTTGAGAAATGACATCTTACTGTCTCTCATCTAGAAGGATGTTCTTAGACCAAGTTTAATGTATCTTAATGATTTCACTATTTTTTTAGCCAAGACACTAATTTTTAATAAGAGGATAACTCATCTAGAAGAATAGTGGTGAAAGGATGTTTGCAAAAATTTATGGGTCCTTACTTAGACAATTTCAAATTTTGGCATAAGACATTTAGGTAGAAAAATTTGGATAGAAAAGTTTAAATTTGGCTAGGAAAATTCAAAGTTGGTGATGAAGCATGTTTTTCATCTACTCCGACATTGGGTATTCAGTGTCAGATCCAAGATGTGATGTCGAGTATCTGATGCTACAAGATATATGCTAGCCTATAAATATAGCGCTCAAGCTCATGATTACCATATAGTTTTCATAGTTTTGTCAATAGAGTAGCCAAATTCTTGTAGTTTTATTCCATAATCTTAAAGAATAGTTAGTGAGTGTCCACAGAGTGGATTTGAGTCAATTGTACAAAGTCTTATTTGACTAGCAATGTACCTGGACATATTTTATGAGTAGCAAAAAAGTCAAGATTGATTCTTATTCATTGCAACACTTTTACTTAGATTAGATTTACTTTCCATGAAATTTACTTTACATGTACTTAGTTAATATTTACATCTTCATGCATGTTAATTAATTAAGATCATAAGTACGATCATTTCAAGCATGCGTATAACTCTTGGTAATCCTAGCAATGCTTAATGTTTGGTAACCCATTAGCATTATATGTGTTTAGGATGCACACGAGAAGTGGGATCAGATACTTATGTTAGGGTAGTTGATTATTAATTAGCAGTTAAATTAGATGAAATGATTATAAATTGAGTTTCAACCTATTGTTAATCATAGAATAATAAAATATAAAATAATAAAAATCATATGCCTCACTCTAGACTAAACCATATGTGGCAAAGCTACCACTAGTCTAAGTAGGAAGATAATGAACTATGATCAAGGCATAGCGATCTAGATGCCACAACTAGTCCCATCCATCCCATCCATGGAATTTGATTAGATCGTGCATGAATGCTTGTGATTTGTATGGTTGGGTGTAGGAATACCTTGCTGCTCATCAGTTCGGTAGGTTGACATTCACATCAAAAAGTTAAATCTAGCCAAAAAATCATACTTCAAAAATTCAAACTTGGGTAGAAATGTATTTCAAAATGAAAATTTAAATTTGGGTGGGAAAATAATTCAAACTTAAATTTGGGTGAGAATACATTTTATGCAAGAAAATTTAAATTTGGCTAGAAGACATTTTGGTAAGAAATTTTTGTTAGACAAATTCAAACTTATTTAGGAAGACATTTGAATGTGAAAAATTAAAATTTAGGTAGGAAAGTTTAACTTTGGTTAAATAAAAAATTTAAAATTTAAACTTAGGGATAAAGATGCTTTAGTAATAAAAAATAAAATTTGAGTAAGAAACAATTTCAAACTTGTAGAACCAACCAAAAAAAAGAAGAATATTTCACACTTGGCTAGAAGAAATTAGATTTGGTAAGGAAAATCAAAAATCAAATTTAGGCTTGAAAATTAAACTCAAATGGAGAAAAAATCAAACACATGCATTATCATATTTATAAATTTAAATTACATGGTTGTGCTACTTTTACATAATGTTTTATGAAGCAATGCAGTATAATTCTTAACATGGATCCTATTGCTATTATTCCTAATAGTGGAGCCATACAATAGTTTGTTCAAAATTGTCTATGTGAACCATGGTTTACAAATGGTATGATTCATAAATATCGTAGTGGTATCCATAGGCATAGGCAAGAACAAGGATGAACATAGATTGTAGAAAGTATAAATTCATAATTGATTAGCACAAAGGATAAAAAAATGATTTCAAAAATGAGAATCAATGCAACACTAGAGAGAATGATAATAGGTTCAACTAGATTTAGAAATAAAATCTATTCATTTTTTGTTGTATAATCATTTTTCTAAATTTTTCATTTCAAATTTATAAAATTTTTGCATTGTCCATCTATAAATTTTATGTTGCCAAATCTTTTTATTATTTTTCATACCTACATTGCCAATAGTGTTCAAGTTGTATCTTTTTCTAATATTCTTTCATCAATGAGAAATTCTTTCTTTGGAATGGTCATTTGTATTAATCATAATAATACAAATCATATTCTTTCTTTGGAATGGTCATATTCTTTCTTTGAAATTGTAGGTTTTCATTGTTTATCACTATTATAGCTTTTATTTAATTTTATTTAATAATTTATTTACATTCCCTAACATGATAACCTCTTATAGAAAATCAAAAATACATTTGAACGTATGAGATGTTAGCCTAGTGGTAAGACACTTGATTTGGAATCTCCAAGTTATGAGTTCAATTCTAAGGGGAAATGCTTAGTTATATAAAGTTCTAATTGAATTGACACTAAGGACATGTTCAAGGTTAGAGTTGGTGGAAAGATAAAAAGATAGCATCCCTTTGACATGATGACTCTTAAGAGAGTGGATCTACAAAAAGTAAATCAACTCAAATGAATGTAAATAGCTGAGAAATTAGGTATCTTGAGTTGATGCTCCTATCTTTAGCCTTCCTAATCGTAATTACTATTTTATAGCTCTATAAAGTTTGCTACAACAACTATGTATTGTTTTTCTACATAGATAATCCTATTTTCTTAAAGCTCTTTTTAAAAATTTGAAACATTGATGATATTACTTTAGTTGTAGTAATTTATATTAGCTCATTGGGAAATTTCAATATTATTGAATGATTTCACATAATATTTTAACTTAACTTTTTATGCTATGTACTTGATGATGCCAATAGACATCTTTAAAAAATAATCTTATTCCTCTCCTAGGCAACAAAATGGCTCTACTAGCTTAAATATATACATATCTATGAATTGGAGAATAAAAACTTAAAAGATCATCTTGGCCAATTCATACATATGTATATATCTAACCAAGTTAAATTTATCTCATCTTTTGTCTATCATTATTATGTTATTAAGCTTTTTTAAATTGATCATATTTATTTTGTTGACAAATCATTGATACTTTATGGTGATTAATTACTAGAGTCATAATAATGGTAATTATTCATGCTTCTTTTTAGGTCATGTTCTTTTACATGCAAACCATTAATGTTGCAAATCTTACAATGGACACAACATGTTATGTACCATGAGTTGTTAATGAGTTATCTTTAGGAATAAATTTTTTTGCAACTATTGATTAAGAATAAATCTAACAATGGTGAAAATGATGTCTAGGATTACTAAAAAAATTACCCTTTCTTATTATCTCTTAAGTGTTTCATATTCCAATTTCATATATAAATGGAAAATTTGGTTTTCTTCTAAATCACTTGTCTTTAATATTCCTTTGGATTATCTTGTGTCCTAATTTGATGCTTTTTCATGTTGCTACTAGAAGCTACTTGTTGTAGAACTAGTCTTAGGGATTGCAATGTTATTACAAGTTAGAATTTATTAATAGAAGAGAGGTAGACTGTGAATCTTAGATAAATAGGATCTAATTATTTTTGCTCATTATTGTTTTATGGTTTATTTTTAATGAGTTGTTATAATAAAGATTCATAGTGTAAGATCCTAGTTTTTTTTAAGTCTAAGATGGCTAAAATTGAAAACTCTAGATTTTGCAAGCCAAGTATTTGAAATTTTGTCGATTTTCTGTCAGTCTATTGATATTACATGCAATGCTACCAAATTTAGTATGTGACACTTCAAGTGGAACCACTACTTTGACATTCTACAAATTGCTTGATGAGTTATATGATTTATATAGAGATAATTTATTTTGATAATATTTATTCTACTAATAGGGTGGGGGCCTCCTCCCCCTCCACCTAATATTAATCTTTTCATGAATTCTATAAGGTCTTACTAATAAAATTTGAATAAAAATTGTTAATACATTCTTTCACACATGACATTTACTTGCTAATTTTATTCTTCTTCAAAAGATTAAAATTTTCAATTCAAATCTATTCATGGCTAGTAATAGGATTCTTCATGATTTTATAGTATTATTTACTAATCATAATATTGGTTAAGATGGTGTAACTTTCATTATCAATCATTTTTTGTCTAAAAGAGTTATCTCTCATGATAAAGATAATTTTATAGTCATGGTAATTCTTCAAGGTACTTTAGGTCCTTTTGGTATTTGTAATATTTATGCTCATACTACTTTTGTAGATAGAATTGCTTTACAATAGGTTCTTATCCATAGTTTTTCTAACATTCCTTGGCTTTTTTGTGGTAATTTTAATAGGATTGAAAATCCTTATCATAAAATTGGTGGAACTTATTCTTAGCTTGCAAGCAACGAGCTTTCTATTTGATGTGATTTTAGGGGAAAATTTTATTTATTTGATGTTGCTAGATCAAATGTTTATTGTGATGATTGGTTTACTTGGTGATGAGTGGCGAGGTACCCCTACACCCAACCATACGAATCACAAAGTTTTCATGCATGATCTAGTCGAATTCCATGGACTCTATAGTTTCTGGTGCACAGTCTTTTAAGAAGTGAATCTTGCCCTAAAGGTTGTTCATTGTCTTCCCAATTACACTTGTGAAGTATAAAGGTATGGTTAAGTGCAATCAAGGCATATGATTTTTATCATTTTATGTTTTATGGTTTTGATTCTTAAAGAGAAAAAATGAAGTAATTTAATTACTAATTTAATCTAACTAACTAACCAGTCTCTAACTAGTCCTAACATAAGCATATGATCCTAGTTTCTGTACACATCCTGAACCCACATATCCATTGCTAAGTTACCAAGTGCTACGCTACTAGGCGCACCAAGCAATAATGCTGTTGGGATTACCAAGTGAATATATGTTACACTCAAAGTGATCGTACTTATGTATTTAATCTATCTAGCTTATCTTACTTAATTATCTTAATTATTGGAAAACATTAAATAAATAATTGAAAGTATTAAATGCATGAATGAAACACCTAAACTATCAAGAATGCTGCAAGGTTTATCAAGAATCTTGTCTTTATTGTTACACACACTGTCATGCTTAGGTACAACAATGCTTGAATAAAGATTCGTACACTCAATGACTCCTACTGTTGGCACTTGGAAAAATATTCTAACTCTCAAATGGAAAAACTACAAGAGCTTCGCTACACTATGACTAACTGATGTCATAAATGTGGCTTGTAAGTATGTATTTATAAGCAAGAATAGACCCTACATCGACGGGGCCTAGTTAAGAAGGCCTTGTCGATGTAGCCAACCATGACTTATCATATCCCCATGACTGAATGAAAACTCATCCTTGAGTTTCTTTACAAAACTAGTAAGGTATGGGATTATTAACTGATGCTAGACTTAACAAATTGACTTGACAAAATTGAGTACCTGAGTGTATGAATCAATACATTGCAAAAATTACGGTGTTCATGACATAAAATTGAACACCATAACATGACTTTGCAAAATTGGATAGCACATCCTTTGACGACATGAAGTTGGTTGAGAAGATAAAATAGTCCCAGTTGGTGGAGGTTCTTCAGGCTTTGAAGGACCTTTGCCAACTTTAGGCACATGTAGGGGCTAAGGAAGCTATGCTTGTCCTGTTTCTACTACAACTTCTGGCAAGATGCAAAAAGCATCCAGTAATGCTTTCATTTTATCCTCCTTACTCTTGGGATTGTGCACAATCCACACAACTTCATCAATGTGGGCTAGAATAGGGACATCCTAAGGATAAGGAATTGCTGGGAATAACTCCTTAGCATTGATGAACTAGGCAGTGAATTGCTTGCATGTGATATCAAACATCTTGACTACGTTCTATAGTTCTTGGTTAGGTTCTTAGCCGTTGATCGTTGATTGATGAATCATGCCCTGAGAACCTCAAGTTTAGCATTTGCCATCACAAGCTTTTTCTTGATGTCCTTATGGTGCTTGAACTCAGACTCGTACAACAAGTATGAGTTGGCCACCTACTTTTCAACTTCTAATTGTGGTCGTCTAGTAGTCAGCATCGCCAGGTTTGCATAGTAGAGATTTGCTAGCTCCATATACTTTATCATTTCTTCAATTTGCAACTTATTTAGGTGGATCTTTGCTCTATTATAGGTATCTATTCCATCAATGATGGGTTTCCATATCTCTCTTCCTTGTTGAAGTTGCTAGAGGGCCTCAATTACTTTTGCCTTAGTCATTTGAATATGCTTCTCATTTACTTCCTTTTGTAGGCCAACTTGGTCTCTATAGTGATTTTTGACTCTTTCAAATTTGAGAGCCTCATTTTTCCTAGTGGTAATCACAATGGAAATTTTTTGGCGTGAGGCTCGTACTTCCTCCATAGATAGATTATGATTCTCTATAGCCAATTTTCTTAATTCCATGTTTACCATGACCAATTGCTTCTACTATAGATGAATGAATTCCTGCATCTATTATTTTTGTGCATCAACATTTCATAGGTGATGATTTTCTACAATCAAATATTCAATTTTTTGATGCATCTGAACTAAGTCCTTCTAAACTGAGTAGGTATTTACTTTTGCTATGAACTAGTTAAAGATGGCTATCACTATTTCCTCCTTAGCTTGTTTTAATCATTCTTGAAGCTATTGAAAAGCTTTATCTTTGGTTATTGTTGGGCTAAGGAGTGTAGGATCAACAAAATGAGCATGTATTTCAACAACTTCTATAGCCAAGTGTTGATTTTATGCTTGGACTATTTTAAGTTGCCCCTCCAAGATGATGCATTTGCCCTTTACTTCTAACAGCTTCAATTGGATTGTAGTAATGTTATCTGGAAAATTGAAGATATTTGAAATAATTTAACCAATCCCCACTAGTTGGTCTAGCAGCTCTTTATGCTGGGCTATATTCAATCTTCTACTAACTATGCCTGTGGATGTTTGGACATCTCGAAGTGCAAATATGTCTAGTACAGACATTGTAGGTGTGTTAAGTGCTTCTACGATTTGGTCAACAACTAATTTAGCAATAGTCTCTTGCCCTTGGTGCTGCATCACCAATACAGTTGCCCCCTTTCCCTCCTCCAAGTGCACTCAAAAGGAGGTGGCATTCCTAGAGATTTCTAGAAATAAATGATGTTGAGATAGAAACACCGTCACCTCTCAGGCACTGGGATTTGATCTCATGGGAGACTATGTTCATTAGGCAGAGAATATTGTTTCACCTCTTTCCATCTAGCTAATTGTCTAAGAAACCTCATTAAGGTGACTCATCACTAGTTGATATACAAATGGATCTCCACCACTCATTCTTGCTTGCTACTCCTACTCATGCAAGAGCTACTCTTGAATTTTGAGCAAGTGCTCAATGCCTACATGGGCCTCTGTTGTTGTTTCCTGAATAGGTGATGGAGGTGGTGGCTATTGCTCCCCTTCTTTAGACATGGTAGGTATCTTGTCCTTCATCATTTTAGACCACAAGGCTATAGAAGCATGCCTGATCGTGTCATTTGCATAGTAGATGATCCATGTCCTTTTGTAAAGTTTCTGAATGAGGTATTAGAAGGGTAGGGTTTTCCTTCTACATTCATTTTCTTTGAAGTGCTTCTCGATCTCTAAATAGATTAATTATGGAAGGTTTGCTAAAAATATTCAACTTAGAGTAATGCATGCTCGAGCGGAAAAAGTGATCACCTTACTGGACCTCACAATCAAATTGAGGTAATAGGCTTCTATCTTGAAGCATATGCATTTTGCTAATGTGAGCGCACCAAAATCCTTATAGTTGACATTGTAACATGACTGGGTCCACTCCTTTTTAGCCTCGGGGTCAACTTGCATAGATAGCTCTACTAGTTGTGTGCCAGCATTAGGCAATCCAAGTGCCTATGTGATAGCTTTAGCTGAGTAGGACACTTGAATATCCTTGATCTTCATTATGGAGCCTACCCTTATATTATTCCAAAAGAGGTACATCTCTCCCATGTACCACTCCCCACTGGAAGTGATGATTAGCCACATGGGAGAGGTTTGCAATTGTATTTTCACCTCTACTGGAGCATGCTCCAAAAATGGCCCAAAGTTCAGTTCATAAAAATTTGAGCATTGGATATCATGGGGCCTGATGGTGCTAAGGCAAGCTTATGTTAGTGTGACTTCAAGGCTCGGTATGGGTCTTGGTGCCTCCCCATACTATGAATCCTCTATTGCAGCTTCTTCTTCAGAAATTTGTCAAATAAATTTCACTTTGGGCTTCTCTTGAAGAGGTCCCATTGCATGGGTTTTCTTTGGCTGATCCTGGGCATGTTCTTACTAGCTCTTTCTAGTTCTAGGCTATTTCTCCCTTGGTTGAAAGGGTCCTCCCTCCTATGGTCATTTCGGTCTTAGCACCATTTGTAATCACAATATGACCACGAGTTAGCAATAGTTGTGTAACATGAAACAATTGGGATACCTTATCTCCTTTAGATAGTTACACTTGGCTAATTTGTGATTATGGCTAATTTAATCAATTTTAATCATTATTTTTCATATGTTTTAGTGTTAATAAGTCATTCTAGAGGATGTTGGAAGGGTTAACTCTCAAAAATTGATGGTTTCATATTGTTGTATTCATTAACCCTTTGGGGGAATCAAAAAAAATCTCAAAACATTTCATTGAAAACCTTAAGGTTTGCAGCCCCCATGATTAATAGCTTATCTCTAGTAGTTGCAAGATCATAGACCAAAGTAATTTGGACAAACGATTAGAGAGTTATGGGCTTTAGAAGGATTTAGGCTCTAAAAAATGACAAAAGATCCTCTCTAGTTATGAAGAAAATGACAAATAATTGCAAAGTATGCCATGGTATATATAGATTTTTTGGCATGCGGTGATAGGGCCTAGTCAACAAGGTCGAATACGTTGATTATGCCTAGTCAACGTGGTTGTTGACCATCATTGAATTATGTTGACTTTGATCAAACTTCCAAAGTACAAGGAGTTTTTGAATGAAATTAGAGTCAAATTGAAGCCCAAAAGCCATGAACATGATGAGAATAGTAGAAGAGGGTATTGGGGTTTAGAAAATTGAGAAAATAGTTTGGAGAACAAATTTGATGAGAGTTTAAGGAGCATAGAGCAGGATACACAATGGAATATGTGAAAGATAGGATTGTAGTAATGTCTAAGGTAAGGGACTTAACTAACCAAGCTAAGATACATACAAGTGGATCCTCCTCATAGTAGGCACATGCCCTTTTTGCTACCCTCAACTAAGGAGTTTGTGGGCCCCACATTTGATTAATGGTCATGAAAAGTTAAGGACCAACCAAAAAGAATTTATACAAGAATTCAAACACATCAAACTAAGACATTGAGCATAACATAGAAACCAATAGTGAGGTGAGTTATGATAGCATAGATGGATAACTGTGACGGTGGGATGGAATCCTGAATTAAGGTCATAAGAAGTCCCTTGAGGAGTTTGTGTTTAAAATGACCTAAGAAGATCCATCCTTAGTTCAGATCAAAATCAACCTCCTTTAGTGATGCACATTACCGCTCCAAGACCAATCCACCCCCTTGAGACACAAGAGTGCACCCACAAAACAACCACCATTCCATAAAGAGAAGAAAAGAGAAGTAGGAAGTGAGAGAGGGCCTTAGTTAGAGGGGACCTTCAAGCATGGGTAACATGTCTTTCTAGTCCTATAACCAATGCTTGTAGGCCATTTATTTGTTTAAGGGGTATGCTTTGAATTCCCATCATGTTATTTTTTTTCTTTTTTCTTTCTTTTTTAAATATGGAAACCACACCATGTGAAGACTTTATTTGACTTCCTATTATTAGATGACATGGAATAGTAAGAAATCTATTTACACACTCAAGCACCTGAGTAAGTAGAAGAGTACAAAGAGTATTGAGTCCCCTTGAAGTCACACCCTATACAACCCTTTTGAATCCTTTCCAATTCTAGAAACTACCAAGGTGACCAATTTATTAAAAGTTTCTTTAATGAAAGGAACCTCAAACTTCCAGAACAAGGAAAACAATAGAGTTTGTGGATGGGTGAATGACATGAACTCACTGCCTATTCTATGAAAAATAAACTATGTCCTAGTCATCAGACATTAGAATTCAAAAATAGAAACTAGACATTGACAATTACAACATTAAGCACAAATCATCATTAGTAAATAGCAACAGTGGCACTATGTCTTGTTGGCACAAAACATTTTTATTAGTAAAAATTTGAAAATCATACTCAAATAAAACAAAGTAAAATATGTAAGAAAGTGTAAAAATATCCAAAAAAGATTCAAACATACTAACGATGGTGAAAAACAAAAATGGTGTGAAATAGGAAAAAGCTTTTAAAATTAAAAAAGATGTAAAAGAAATAAATTGCAAAACAAAAAAAATGTGTAAAATAAAAAATAGAAAAAAAAAATGATCCATGTGTCTCATTAGCATCGATGGCCATCTCCCCCACGATTGAGTTGTAAGGAGGAGATCTAAAAAATTTAACATGGCTACCTATCTGTTGAGGTATTTGTTGCATTAGCTTACTTAGGCTCATGGAAAAGCTTTACTTGTTAAAAGTTGACCAACTACTTTTTGATTGGTTTTAGGTTTGTAAATTAACATGGTCCTAAAGGGAAACGTTTCACCAATTATATAAGGTCCATCACAAAATGTTTGAAACTTTGTCTTTTTGGGTACATATGTGGGATTCTAGTAGAGGATCTTATCACTAGGTTGGAATTTTACTTTTATTATTCTAAGGTCATGAAATCACTTGTTGAATACCTTATGCACTTCATTCAAAGATAGGGCAACTAATTGATTTTTTTTTATCATGTTGAGGTTGATCAATCTTTCTTTTTATGCTAGACTTAGGTTAAGATTTAGTTCATAAGTCGTTGAGAGCATACAAAGCTTGAATTGAATTAGGAGCATTGAAAGTTTTCTATACACTACCTCATAGAGAGAGTAGCCAATAGGGAGTTTTCATTTTGAGTGGTAGGACCAAAGGGCATCATTGAGTTTTGTGCTCCAATCTCTTATATATTTGCTTATTATCTTTGTTAGGATCTTTGTGATCTCCCTATTAGTTACCTTTACTTGATTGTTAGCTTCGGGGTGATAAAGTATTATTAATTTATGCTCAACCCCCAAGTGTTGCATAAGTTTTTGAAAGGTGGCACCTGTAAAGTGGGTTCCATTGTCAAAAATTAGTGCACATGGCACCCCAAACCTGTTTACAACATTTTTTTGTACAAATCTAGTAATAGTGGATGATGTACAATCGATGACAACTACTGCTTTTGCCCATTTGGTGCAATAGTTAACTACTATGATGATATACACCTTTCCATTGGACATGGGTGTGATGGGACCCATGAAGTCTATGCCCTATATGTGAAAGGGCTCTAATGATTGAATCTACTATTGAGGATCCTCCATTCTTATGGTCATCTCACCATCTCTTTGACAATGTTCACAAGATTGGATGAACTAGTGGGCATCCCTAAAGATTGTCGGCCAATAGTATTCTACCATTAGGATTTTTATGGTCGTGCATCTTCCTACATAGTGGTCTCCTCAAGGGCCTTCATGAGCATCCTAGAGAATGTGTAGTTGATGCTCATCAGGGACATATCAAAAAACTAGGCCATTGATGCATACCTTGTAAAAGTGTTCATTGATTTCCATGAAGTACTTTGCCTGATGAAGAAACTATTCTTTCTTCCTAAAGTCTAGATCTTGTGGAATCTCCTAAGTGAGAAGGAAAGTAAGGATGCCATCGTACCATGTTGTTTCTATGGGAATTTGTCCATTTATTGCTCCTATAAAGAGGAGTTCATCTAGATATTGATTAGAAAGAAGGCTCTCCTTCTCTTTATTATCCTATCTTAACTGATAGAGGCGGTCAATGACCACATTCTCAGTTGCTCTCTGATCTACCCTTGTGAGATCAAATTCCTACAAGATCATGAGCCACCATATGATATGAGGGCTTACCATTGGCTTATTCATTAGGAAGTAGATGGTATTGTGGTTTGTGGGCACAAAAACTTTATAGCCAAGCACATAGTACCTAAACTTTTTGAGATCATACACCATTGCCATCAATTCTTTCTTAGTTGTAGTATAATTTAATTATGCATCCACAATGCTTCGACTCATGCATTGAATGTAATATGGATGTTTTCTATCATCCAATTACATAAGGAGGGCTCCCAAGGCATAATTAGAGGCATATGTCATTATGTGGAATGTTCCAGACTAGTCTGGTGCTTGTAGAATTAGAGTTTCTATGAGTTTTTCCTTTAACTATTAGAATGCATGTTTGCACTCATTGGTCCAAATGAACAAAGCATATTTTTTTGTAAGCTTGACCAATAGCTTTGCGATCTTAGATAAATTCTCTATGAATCACCAATAGTAGCTAATATGTCCAAGGAATGATCAAACATCTTTAACTGTCTCTGGCTGGTGTGTGATTCCTTGGATGACCCTTATCTTTTTTGAGTCTACCTCAGTTCCTTCTTGTGAAATTCAGTGCCCCAGTAGTATGCCTTCCTGGACCATTAGATAGGTTTTCTACCAATTGAGCTTAAGGTTTGTTTCGACAAATTATTTTAGTACCTTCTTAAGATGATCTAGGGCTTGCTCAAATGTAGCTCCATAGGTAAAGAAGCCATTCATAAAGACTTCTACCCTGCTACCAATCTGTTGTTGGAAAATACTAAGGAGAAAAAATTGAAATGTTGTAGGGGCATTGCATAGATCAAATGGCATCTTATGATATGCAAAAGTTCCCCAAGGAATTATGAATGTAGTCATGACTTGATCTTTCGGTTCAATTTGGATTTGGTTATAGCCACTATAACCACCCAAGAAGCTATAATAGCAATGCCCAAAAATGGTGTCCAACACTTGGTTTACAAATGGCAATAGAAAATGGTCTTTAAATGTTACCATGTTCAATAGCTTAAAGTTGATGCAAGCTCACCAATTGCCACCTTTCTTTAGCACAATTACAAGTAGGCTAACCCACTCACTATCCACGATGGGATAGATGAACCCTACCTTAAGGAGTTGTTATATTTCTTCCTTAATGATCTATTTCAACTTGGGATTAGTTGTCTTTGTGGCTTTCTTCTTGGCTTCATGGTTAGATTGGTGTAAATGCAATGTTGGCATATATGTGGATCAATTCCAGTTAGCTTAGGATATGACCAAGAAAAGGTTGTTGACCATTTGTTGACTACCTTTAACAACTTTTCTTTTTATTCAAGAGCAAGTTTGGTATTGATCATAACTAGCTTGCCTTTATTTAAAAATGCATATTCCATGCCAATTGGTACAGTTTTTAACTCTAGGGGCTCTTGCCTAAAATTATCAAGGATTTCCATCTCTCCCTAATAGGTATGATCATCTTCATCATCAAAGAGTTGGTGATGAACTTGCTTAAGTTCATCCATGCCTTCAACATAAGCACATGTTAGGCTCTCAGTTGGTTCCATGCATAATGTGCTACTATCAGAGTCAACTGTCAGCCACTAGGTGTCCTCCTACTCTATGGTTGCTATGTACAGGCACTTTTGGATATCTGTGTCTTGTGCATACTAATTTCATGCTTTAATGTATATACTTTTGATAGACCATATTTTCTACATGCAATTGCACTCGTTATCGCTGTATGTGATGCATGGAACACGCTTCTTTTCTATTCATCCAAACTCATTTTTTTGAAGATTTCCAAGGAGAGGTTCATAATACCCATTCATGCATCAATCATCCTTAACCATGCCCTTCACATAATGATGGGGAAGTTGCCTTTGCAATTCTTGACCTTAATCACCAAAAAATTGGTTGGATACAACCATCCACAAACTATGATAATGTCCTCCACTAGTCCCAAAGGGATAGTGATTGACTGGTTTTCCAATTCCAAATGGATGTTTCTCTTCTTGAGAGGTGGTAGATTTCAAGCCTTATACATGTCATGGGAGATGAGATTAACAGCAAAACCAGAATCAAGAAGAGCCTTGCATGGCTTATGTCTAATAATTTGCAAGTAAATAAGAGGGCTTCCTAAGTTAGATCTCTTCATGGGAAGGTTGCCAACATTAATCCAATTGGAAATAGCATGAGTTAACATCATGGTGTAGATCTGAAGCAGCATTTGGTTTGAAGGATAATCAAATGTGTCTGATGTAGAGGATAAGGGTGTTAAAGATACAACATGACCAGCTATATTAGGTTGTGAGGGTCTATGAAGACTATTGAATTGGAAAAGGGTCATGTCCTAGATTGATTATCTAAACCACTTGGCTAAAAGGCCAATTGTGAATGTATAGCCCTCGTAGCATTTCGTTGTTGCATCTATGAGCGAATTTCACATTGCATGGATGGAATAGAAGGTAACAGGGTAGAGGGTAGATGGATGTGTGCAGATGGATGTGGAGGGTGGTATGAATATGGGTGCTCCCCTCGAGTAGATGATGAATGAGTTTGATGGTACTCTAGACGGTAATAGTTATGTTGGAATGAAGCATTGCTTATAGAGCTTTATGGAGAAATGGTTTGCTGAACATCATACCCATATGGATTTGATTACCTGTAAAGGTACTACTATCTTGGCGATGGCATCCCCCATAATTATGGTTGATGCCGCTATTGGTATTGCTCACATGATTGTGGTGGTGCTCCACTTTGATAATAAGCTTGTTATTATTGGTGGAATTGCCTTAGATTGCCTTGAGGATAAGGAAATCATCTAGGTTCTTGCCTACATGCTAATCGAGGATTTAGTATGTACACCCTAGACTCTTCTACTTGTGACACCATAGGGCAACATCCCTTAGGATGTTCACATTAACAAATGTCACATCTAGTATCATCATTAGAGTCTATCTCCATAATTTCTTCTACTACAGCAGCTTTTCCCTTATCTCTTTGATAGGCATTTTTAGCTTCTTTCTACCTCTTGTGGTCATGATCACTATTATAGCTCTTTGGATGCTTTAGCAATCTTCATAGTAGTTTGGAATTTTTCATTCAAAGAGTTTCATAGTTTGTCAACCTTAGCCAAAATATCATAAATGGATTTTTGGATGGACAAGATTTTTCTGTTTACCACTTCATCAAGTGATGCATCCTCCTCTTCACAAAATTGAACCTCCCTTTTTTTGATGGAAGGATCCCTATTATATTCTTCTGCACTTTCCCTCTTTCACAACTTACCTTCTTATTTTGCTACATGATCTATTAGCCTTTGGATTTGATGAGCCCTTAATTTAGAAAGTGTCCCCTAGGCATAAACCCCAAGAGTTCTTCTAGTTTCTGCTCTGAGCCCATATATGATGTGGCAAAGTTGTTCCCTTTGAGAATAACCATGGATAGGGCATTGATGTATGAGACAGATGGTAGCATCCAATGGTTCATGTGTTTCCTGCTTCTAGCCTTGAATTTTCCTTCTCAAATTGGACACTCTAGAGTATGTTTGATATTTATCATTAAATAGCGTAAGAATTATACTTCATTGGCAAATAGATTCTGACTCTAAGGACTAGTACCAGCTTTCTACTTCCTTAATGAGTGTCCTAGGGAAGAGCTTGAGATTTTGCTAATCATTTTCAATGTTCTACAAGGCACAAGCATCATGGAAAGCTTGTAGATGTGTCTATGGACCAAAATTTTATCCCCCCTCATATCTTAGAATATTGTTCATATTTAAGCACTTGATTTGACTATCTTTCACATATCTAGTTGGAATATTAACTACCTTTGCAATGTTAATCATGATTTAAGTTGCCAACAGAGGTTCATCATCATCATTGTGTTGATGATGTTGATGATGGTTTTTTCCATCCTTGCATTCTTGATGGCCTCTACAGCCATTGTTGTCTCATTGATCACCTTCATCATGAATATTTCTATAGTGGATTCCATAATATTTAGAAGGTGAAGAGGAATGTTTAGAATTAGATGAAGAGAATGAAAAGGAAGATGGACCACCACCACCACCACCACCATGGTGTCTGCCACCACCTCTTCACTTATTACAACCACCATCCTTCGATCCCTTGCCATCATAATGTTTGCCCAAGTCCCTTTTTTTTGAACTTGGTTTTTTTAATAGTGGATCACAAGTTCAGGGCCACACCCTTGTTACTAATATCAAGGGGTGGAGAATCTTCATGTTGAGAATCCCCAAAGGAAGAATCCTCATTGTCAGTCTGGTTTAACAGGAACAAGGGACTAGTGAAGTGTTTTCCCTTTGCAAACTCATGGTGCTTTTCTTAGTGTTGATCTCTACTATGTTATGTGTCAATGGGATGGTAGTCCTAGAAGTCATAATCCTGCACAATGCACTCCTCTTGAAGATCATGGATGCCTAACTTCTTAAGTATTTAAAGCAACATCACAAGCATAGATTGATCGGGGGTTATTACAATATTGCCCTCCATATCATGCCATTACAGTTGCTCATCTTGGTGTAGGATGAAGGTGAAGTTAGGTACATACTCATCTAGATGAGTATATACCACTTTGCACTATTGTGGGACCAGTGGTTTAACATATTAATGCCTATGAGAAGAAGAAGACATTTTGCAAGAAATAAATAATCAGTGTGCTTTTGTAATTATATGTTGTGTGAGAGTAATGTTAATACTAATCCTAGATAGCACACGTTTCAACATATAGAGTCCCTAACAATGATGCCAATGATGAGAGGTGAGGTACCCCTACGCCCAACCATACGAATCACAAAGCATTCATGCACGATCTGGTCGAATTCTTTGGACTCTATAGTTTCTAGTGCACTAGTCTTCTAGGAAGTGAATCTTTCCCTAAAGGTTATTTGTTATCTTCCCAATTACACTTGTGAAGTACAAAGGTATGGTTAAGTGTAATCAAGGCATATGATTTTTATCATTTTATGTTTTATGATTTTCATGCTTAAAGAGAAAGATGAAGTAATTTAATGACTAATTTAATCTAACTAACTAATTGGTCTCTAACTATTCCTAACATAAGCATTTGGTCCCACTTTCCATACATATCTTGAACCCATGTATCCACTACTAGGTTACCAAGTGCTATGCTACTGGGTGCGCCAAGCAATAATAGTACTAGGATTACCAAGTGGATACTTGTTATGCTTGAAGTGGTCATACTTATGTATTTAATCTATCTAGCTTATCTTACTTAATTACTTAATTAGCTTACTTATTGAAAAACATTAAATAAATAACTAAAAGCATTAAATGCATGAATGAAATATATAAACTATCAAGAATGCTACAAGGTTTATCAAGAAGCTCATCTTTATTGCCATACACATTATCGTGCTTAGGTACAACAATGCTCAAATAAAGATCCATATACTTAATGACTCCTGCATAGGCACTCAGAAAAATATTTTAAGTGTTAAATGGAAAAACTACAATATGACTGACTGATGCCATAAATGTGGCTAGTGAGCCTGTATTTATAAGCAAGAACAAACCCTGTATCGATGGGGCCGCGTCAACCATTGAAATGATGTGTTTATGGGGCCTAGTTGAAGAGGCCTCATCGACATAGCCAACCATGACTCATCGCTTGGTCTAACCTTTGTGAAGATAATAATCAAGTTTTTGAAAAAAATGAATGATTTTATTCTAATAATTATTCTTCTTGGTTTTGTGATGGAAAGGTTATAGTTCACAAAGATGCAATTCTTTTAGACTATTTTCCAATTTCTCATAATTTAGAATTTGGTTTTAAATCTCTAGTTCAACATTATAGGCTTTTCCATATAAATGCATCTTTATTTCTTAATCCTAGTAAAGATATTTTGACATCTCTATGGAATGTAGAAATGAGACCCATTAAATTAGGTTGGATTGATTAGTGATTGCATGCTATATATCATGTTCATAATTTTTCCTGCTAGTTGGATAAGTAATATGCTAAGAGACAAAGAGAAACTAAGAAAAAAATCATTGATGAAATTCAATAGATCAACATTGCAATACAAAATTGTATCTTAATATTATTCCTGAACAATGACTTGTTTATGTTTACTGAATTAAACAAAAATGGAATATACATAATGCTAAGAGTACTTTCATAAATATTTATCACAACTAGTTGAAAGTAGAGGGAGAACCATTAAATAAATTTTTAAAATTATTAAAAGTTAAAGGTAATTTACCTATTATTGACTTCATGGAAGTTGAAGGTCAAATTACTTTTGATCCTCTTATTATCAATGACTTTTTTGAAAGACATTTTCAACATATATTTGATTTAGAGGATTTTGATCATGAGGATTTTCTCTTTAATTATTATATATTTCTCTAATATTGTTCATAGCAGTTACAACCATCTTCTTGAATAAGATATCTCTCTTATTGAAATTAAATATGTAGTGTTTAGCTTAGCCAATGATAAAGCTCTAGGTTTTGATGAAATTCCTATTGAAATTTTTCTAAATCATTGTGATATTGTTGGTATGGATCTTTATTGTGTTTTTATATAAGCCATTCAACTATGTTCTCTTGGTCAAGAGTTGAATAGACAAGTCATCAGACTTATTCCTAAGAAAGATCATCTTTTCCACATTGGTGATTAGCATCATATTATTCGTATGAATTTTTTTTATAAAATTTTAGCTAAATGTCTTGCTAAAATATTAAAACGAAATATTCCTAAGTTTATTGCTTTAGTATAAATTGGCTTTGTGAAAGGTAGGTATATTCTAGACAATGTTATTGCAGCTTGGAAGGGTATGCAATGGACTAAGGATTTCAATCAAGACAATACTTTTTTCAAGCTTGATTATGCTAAAGCATATGATAGAATTGAATGATAGCTTATTATTGCTTGCCTTCACAAATATGGTTCTAAAGAAAAATTTATTAGGATGGTGGATACTTTTTTTGTAAATGCTAATGCACTTGCGACTACAAATGTTGGCACTACTAATAGTTTTAAGCTTGAACGCTTAGTTAGGAAAGGTCTCCCTCTTGCTCCTTATCTCTTCATTCTTGTTGTATATTTTTATTGTTATGCTATATGGAAGAACCAAAAACATAATTTGATACAAGGAATTTTTATTAAAAATAATATTCCTACTTTATTTAAGTATGCATTTTTTAGATGACTTTTTTTTTATGATAAAAAATGACAAAGCTATTTTAGATCATCTTTTCTATTTTATTGATGAATATTGTAAACTTTTTAGCTCTAAATTTATTGGTTCAAATATTCTATCTTTTACAATAAGGAGGTTCAAGAATGAGTCTTTTCTAAATATTAGCATTTTCTAGAAAAATAAGATATTTTCAAAATATTAGGAATTTCTTTTTTCTTTGCTAAATCTTCAAAAACTTTATGGGATGTTACATGAGGAAAATTAAATAAAAACTTATTAAGTGGAAGGATAAGAAGCTTTCACTTATTAATAAGTTTATTATTTGTAAGTATACTATTCATGCTACTCATGTGTATTATTCGTCATGTTGGGCTTAGAGTATTTTTGCATATTGTTGCATTAATTAGCTTGTGTAAAATTTCCTTTTGAGTGGTAGCCATTTTAGAAAAGAATTTTGTTGTGTAACATGGGACATTTACACTTCTCACATAGAGGACAGTAGATTAGGATTGGTAAATTATTATAAGTAGGGTATTGTTTTATGTGCCAAGTGGGTTATTAAATGCTTATATAGTGAACAGTCTTGGAAGCTTATTTTTCATAAGCATATTCAAATGGGTAAGCCTAAAGGTACTGATGATTGGAAATATACTCATTTTTTAATTGGATAGTTTTTTCCAAAAGGTGTTACTATAATATGTTCTATTATCATAAACAAAATTTGGAATACTTGGAGCTTTATGAATGACTTTGAAAACTTCAATAATATTACTATTTCTACCTCTATACTTGATAAGATTTCTCCTTGGTGGTTTTCCATTAATAATGAACTATGGACTATTAAGCATCCATGCCTTTGTAGTACATGGTATAAGCTTGACATTTCCTTCCTTTCATCTCTTCGCATACATAATTGCCAAATTACCTAGTCTGAGCATAAATATCTCTATGGGATTAATGTTTTTTTAAAGCCTACATTTTTATCTTTTCGATAGTTTGAATAGAAGTATAACTATTCAAGATTCTCATAATGGTTTTCTTAATTTTTCTTAGACTAATGGCTATCATGATTTTCCATATTGGTCCAAAATTATATATACTTTTATTGGTTCTAATACTAATATTTGGCCATGATTTAGTTATGTTTGGAAGATTAATTACAATGTGTAGTTATGAAAGCAATGAATTCAAAAGATATGAAATGCCACTGCTGCTTCAAAAATTTGATATTTTTAGTAGTATTTGATTGTTAGGAATTTCCTATTGGTATTTGGTACCCTCATTTAGGTATTCATAATCCAAAATGTCTTGTCTGCAACATGGGAGATATACTCATCCATTGTTTTTTGACTTGTCCCCTTGCTTGTAGCTCTTGAACTTTATGTAGCAAGTATTTACATGGTTCTCAACCAAATTAGATGAAGTTTGATTTGGTGACACTCCTCAACTTCAAGTATTTCTACTTCATACTTAACATTGTTTTTGTCCTTTTTTTTAAACCCATCTGAAAGTATCAATGTAATGTGATTTTTCACAGAGATTCTATAGCTAATTTTCTTCCATTGTTAGTTAAAGATGACATCATTCAATAGAAGATGCTTCAGCTAAATTCCTAAATTTTTTTCTCTTTAGTTTTCTCTTTAGTTTTTGTTTTTTATTAATAAAAATCATTTAGTAGTAAGTGCAAAACATGAAAAGATATCCCTAAAAATGTTAAGCCTTTAGTAGTAACCCTTTTAATGTACTTCTTAACAAAGGTAAGTTTTTATCCTTTTCCTATCCTAGAGGAGAGATTTTTCAAGATTGGTTGTAAGGATAAAAACATGAAAAGGTACCTTCAAAACTATTGAGCCTTTTCCTTTTGTTGTTTTAAAATTTTTTCTTTACTTTACTTTTGTACTCTGAATTTTGATTTTTAATATATTTATCTTTTAGCATCTAACACTTTTAAGGTCCTATTTTTTTTATTTTCTTTTTAGCATTTTATTTTCTTAATAACATTATCATAATCATCTTAGTGCTTTTATCACATCTATAATGGGCTAACCATTAAGTTTGATATTAATGATTTACTATGGCTAAATATCTACCTAATGTTATAGTTTCTAAACATATATTTAAACAATGAGGTGTTAACCTAGTTGTAAGACTTTTATTCCATAATTTGCCATTTTTTTATGTTTCTGCTTCACATTTTGACATCTTCTTTCTTTGGCATCATATTCTTCTTGTGATGGTGACAACAAATTTCCAACATGAGTCTTATTTTAGGGTCATGTTAGTGACATTTGATGTGGGTGGAAACTTCTAGAACAATGTCTAGTATACATTTTGAATGTGTATTAATATAGTCAATATGTTAGAATACAAGGAGACAACATTCAGACTACTAATATTAGCTAGTCAAGTAATGGGCAAGCATTGTGATGGAATTTGATCACATTGCTAGTGATTGTTATTGTAGTCAATATTAGTAGAATTTCATTAACAAACATAAAATTTGGAGTTAGACAATTGATAGAGAAAAGAACTAGTTGATCAATAATGGTAAACATTGTGAAGAGATCTGGCCACATCACTTGTGAATTGTACGCATAGTTAAAATCAGACCATTTCTAGGATGGTACTAAGGGGCTAAGCCATAGGATAATGATAGGGTAAACACTAACCAAAAGTTGGATATTTTCATACATGAGGTCTAGTTTTAATGAGTATCAACTTTGTAATTATTATGAAATTTTAATGCTAGAAACACCTGGGCATGTCACATGTAGAATAATCTATGAGTTAATGATTAATTTATGCATTAACAGAATTATTAATGGCTTTTTTTAATAGACATGTTAATGCTTATAATATTTTCCATTGGTTCTAATGGTGTTCTTTATAGTATGAGCCTTATCTTCTAGCCTTGTTTTGGATGGTGCAAAGGTGGTTACCTATACTATGAAGATGCGCTAACCCTTCCTGCACATGTTTCATGTAAATCTTAATTAGAAGGCCTAAAGGAAGTTTCTTATGTTGTTATGGATGCTAGATTGAAGTGCATAATAGGAGCATTATGTTTTAAAGAAGTTGTGTAGATAAATAATTTAAGCATTATTAAATTTTTAAACCCATGTTATGGATTTGGAAATGACTCTTGTGGTTATATATGTCTTGTAACTTGATCAATAAGGATTTTAAGATGTTGATGTGCAATTGCATGAATTTTGTTAAGTGATTTATTCTTTATGGGTTATTCAAATACACTTATTAAGTTGTAAGTATTTTTCTTAGTAGATTAAAATGTTCCTATTTGATGGGACACGATATCGCGTCTTCCACTGCGATATCATAGTGTGCCATCAAATCTATAAATAAGAGGTGGCTCTCCCTTGTTTCTCCATCTAGATCTAGACCTTAGCCAAACTCTTGAAGTTTTTTCATTCTAGAGTTAGAGTAATTTCCATGTGCTTGTAGTAGGAGTCCCAAAGTGAATGGATCTTTATTCAAGCAAATATTGTACTTGAGCACAAGTTTGTGTACGGAAATAAAGACAAACTTTTTGATAAACCTTGCAGTGCATGGACTAAGCTAATTATAAATTTAATTATTTTTAATTGTTTAATTAATTTATTAGTTAATTAATCTCTCTCAACCCTCAACACTCCTAGTTAAGGGCATTTAGTATGACTGCTTCAAGCACGTGCGTTACGCTTGGTAATCCCAGTAACGAATAGTGTTTGGTAATCCCAGAAGGTTGCATTGGTTCAGGGTGTGAACGACAAGTGGGAATGGATACTGATGCTAGGCATTAGAACTTAGTTAGTTAAAGTTAGTTACTTAGTCTCTTCACCCTTTCCCTCATTAGCATAGGCGATAAAACATAAAAGACATAAAAATCACATACCTCAGACTTGCTTAACCATACAACTGTGAAAAATACAAGTAAGCCTGGGAAGAGAATGAATGATTAACCTTAAGTGTTCCATAAGGCGTGTAGCACTTAGTATGCGGAGTTCGACTGGATCATGCGTGTAACACTCATATTCATATGGTTGAGTGTAGGGGTGCCTCGCCACTCATCATTGGCACCGTTGCCGAGGACTAAGTTGTTTGTGCGCTAAGTAGAACATAGGAAATCATACACATCATTGGGAAGCTTAAATGAACCCTTAGGGTTAATCAGAAGAAAATTTAAACAACGGTCAATAGCACATCGACAAAATAACAATGTCTTCTTCTTCTCATAAAAGCACTTCACCACCTAGGAATCACATAAGAGACAGTCGATGGTCTAACACACGTAACCAAGAACTACTAGTTCCTCAACAGTATCGGGTGCTATATACTCATCATGATGAGTATATACCCAATTTTACTTTTATCCTTCATCAGGATGAACAACTACACTGGAGAGACCTGCAAGGTAACATAGTGTTACCCCAGATCAGATAGTCCCTAACATGCTCCTTCGTGCTCTTGCATAGATAGGCATGATAGAATTATACACTGAATACATTGCAGAAGATTATGACATAAGGGATTACCATCCCATAGCAGCGCAACGTCTAAGGGACTCGCGATAGGAGAGTTATCACACATTGTTGAAGGGCAAAGGACCCTGCAATGCTTCGCCTGTCATAAGAGAAGTTAAGGGTGGTGAACCTATCTCAATAGGTTCTCCAAAAAATGATGTTCCCCCTCCTAATGAGAGTGAGGAGGTGGTCTATCAGAACCTTCGCTCCATGATACACAACCTTGGTTCTCATGCCCATGAACACCAAGTGTTCAATGAGGGAATACAAACAAATGATAAGGATGGGCAGTCTGATCTTCCTCACGATCGGGGTTGTAGCCACCAAAGAGAAGGTAGGAAACATCATCATGGTAATGGTTCTCCTTCTTCTTCCCCTTCATCACATCATTCACCCTCTCCTTCCACATCAAGATGTAGTCACAAAGAGCACAACTGTAAGGATAAGGGCAAGGATAAGCAAAATGAGAACCCTCGATGAGAGAGTCGAGAGCGAGGATGAGGGCATTCTACAGAATCAAGGCATGAAATAAGGGAAAGTAGGGAACAATGTAGGAATCATATATGTCATGAGAGAGATGATCATGATGAACCCCTACTTGCCACCTGAAGTGTGTTAGATATTACATAGGCCGTTAGAATACCTTCAAGGCACCAAAAAGATAGCTGGATCAAGAGACTAGACATGAATAATATCCCATGATTTGAGGGGGGATACAATGCTGATCAGCAAAATCACTTACAGGCATTCCACGATGCCTGTGCCTTGCAGAATATTGAAAATGAGTGGCAAGAGTTAAAGTTGTTTCCAAGGATACTTATAAAAGAAGCGGAAAGTTAGTACTGGTCTTTAGAGCTGGAAACCATTAGGAGGTGGAGTACAATGCTAGAATTGTTTAACGATAAATACCAAAAGTACTCCATAGTGTTCAACTTGCGTAAGCAAATCCAAGGATGGAAGCAGGGTAATCACGAACCCTTGGATGCTACCATGGGCCAATATTATGCATTACTACATCATTGCCCAGGCCATGGTTACACACAATGGGGTCAACTCTGCCATTTTGTAGATGGGCTAAGACATGAAACTAGGAGAACCCTTGGGACATATGCCCAAGGGAGATTATTTGAACTTAGATCCCATGGCGTTCATAGATTGTTGGAGCAAGTAGCTAAAGAAGAAGGGGAGCTATGGAAAAGAGAAAGCGCGGAAGAGTACAACCGCGATCCTTCCCTCCGAAAGAGGGGAGTGAGATTTTGTGAGGAGGAGGATGAGTCATCACTCGAAGAGTTGGTGAATAGGAAAACCTTGTTGCTTCAGAAATTAACAACAAAAGTGTCGGCTAAGGTAGATGAAATATGGAGCTCCTTAGATAGTAAAATTGAAACTATCCTAAAAATCGTAGAGTCTAAGGAATGAAGTAGTGACCATGATAAGAAAAAGCAGAGAGATTCAGACCATGCACATAACAAGGGTAAAGGAAAAATGACTATCGCTAATGAGGTTGTGGATTCAGATACAGACAATGATGGTGGATGTGAGATCTACCAATATGACCATCCTAAGGGATGTTTCCCAATAATCTCACATCTACAAGAGTCTGGGGTGTATGCACTCAACCCAAGACTTAACAAACAGCAAGCACCTTGAAGGTTACCTTATCCCCAAGGTAACCCGAGGCAGATGCACCAACCGTTAACATATTATCCAAGTGGAGCTCTGCCACAACCTATTGGGCAACACTAGCAGTGGGAACACCCATAGTCATGGGGAATGCCACTACCTAGGCAACAATACCCTTACCGACAACCAAACCCATATGGCTATTACGTGCAGCAGCTGGTTTCTCCAAGTGACTCTATGGGTCACACAACCCCACAATGTCACTACCAAGTTTGGGAGTAGTTTAGGACTCCTCCTACAGGAGACACACCACATGCATACCATCCTCTGAATTCATCTGCCACTCTTATGTCGATAGTTCCACTACCACCTGCTCCAATGATGCAAGGGGAACTCCCCATTCAACCGCAACAACATAATGCTGCGAGAGTTGTAAACCTTCAACCCGCTGCTAGTTTGGACAAACACATGAAGAGAATACCTTTCTTCAAAACCAAAAGCCCAAACAAGCTCTCACAACTACAAGTGGTTGAGTTTGTGCATGCTCCTCCAAAAAATAAGGCTTCAGAGCTCCCTTCAAACCAACAACAGAGCTCAACGCACACAGTTATGTTAACACATACCGTTACTAACTAGATCAAGGTGGGCCACCTTCCCAGGAAATTCTCTGACCCTGGAAGCCCCCTAATTTTTCTCCAAGTCACTAGGAATGAACCTCATAAGGCTCTTCTTGACTCAGGTTCCGGAGTCAACTTAATCTCACGAGAAATGTATAAAGCCCAGAACTTGCCTCCACTCAAGAAGAGCAATATTCAACTAGAGCTAGCTGACCAGTCCATCACTATTCCCTTGGGATTGATGGAGGACATCATTATTACTACGTGTGGTTGGTCATACCTAGCTGATTTCCTAGTGATAGAAGCCAACAACAACAAAGGGGACTTCCCAATTATAATGTGGAGGGCATGGCTCAGCACCATCAACGCATGCCTAGGAATCCACGATCTTTCCTTGGAAATATCTAAGGAAAATATTTATGGAAAGATCGAGAAGAATAAAGTTCCATGCATCACATATAGTGACTCAGAGGGTAATGACATGGAGAAATGCTCAGCATCTTATGCATGCAACTAGTGTGTCCAAAAAACTCAGATACAAAGGTGCTTGTATGTAGCAACCACACAACAAGAGAACACCCAATGGTTTACAAATAATTAAGAGAGTAGCCCACCAACATGCATGGAACGAACTGGGGGAACAACTTGCACCCACAACGAAAGCATAGATACATTGGAATATGAGTGTCGCCAACTTCCAACCCTTAACCTGAAAACATGAATTGGGAGAAGTTGGAGAATTTTAAGAAATTCAAACAAACGCTCATTATTTTGAATCTCTCCCTTTCAATTCAATCATGGGGGAGATGGCCACCTATGCTGATCATTTGGGGCCCTTAGTTCTTTTAAGTATTTGTTTTACACATTTTTTTTTTGCACATTTTTGTTTTACAAATTTCTTCAACTTTTCTTGTTTTTGTTTTACAACATCATTTATAATTTTTCTTTTATTTTTGCGTGTGTCTTATCCATTTTGTTAAGTTTGTCACCTAATAAGTGCTCTTAATGATGGTATGAACGATTTTCTATCAGTTGCTAATGGTTGGTTTTTACCTTTAAGTTACGATGTTGATACTAAGGTATGGTTCTTTTGATATAGTAGGCAATGAGTTCACTTCATCCATACATCCATAAATTTCTATGGTCTCTCTTGGCTTGGAAATGTACAGTCCCTTTTTAAATAAGAACTATCAACAAATCGGTGACTGGGCATTTCTCAAACTAAGGAAGGACTCAAGGATTGAACAGGGTGTGAATTCAAGGGGATTTGATGCATTTGTGTTGGCCATTCTCTTGGGTGCTTAGATGTTCTCTTTTTGAGTTTTCTTACCATTCCGACATTACTCCATCATTGGGAAGCTGAGCTAATAAAAATAACAAAGTCTTTGCATGGTGTGGTTCTCACGCAAAAAACACAAAAAAAAATAGTGAGAATTCAAAGCACACCCCTTAGAAGAAATAATTATTTGGGCTACAAGCACTAGTTATGGAACTAAAATAACATGTTCCCTATAACTAAAGCTCTTCTCGCTTCCCATTCTCTCCTCCTTCATTTCGTCGAAATGGTAGTGGCTCTTTGGTGAAGGCATTCTTGTTACTTCAAGTGGATGGATTGGCCGAATGCATTAATGCAAAGTCACTGGATGTGGTTTGTTTAAGGCTAAACTTGGAATGGGATCTACTAAGTCACATTAATCATTAACTATACAAGGGGTTGTACATCACCTTGTTCTTGAGATTCCATTCCATTCTCTTCTTTCCATCATTCTTCCTCCATTGTCCACCTCATTGTTGGTTGCATCATTAGTATATATTTTGGTTGATACATTTTTTTCTTTTTAGTAAATTCTTGTGGTTAAGACTTTAACTCTTGTTCTAAATGACATTCTTAGAGCCTACAAGCTCTTCGAATGTGGGTTTGTCAGGGCATTAAGGGCATGAGCCTGCTTTGGGGAGGATCCACTGGCATTCCTATTTGGTACACCAGTTAAATTCTTTCCCTTAACATTTTTTCAATCCACTCTATTTTGTTCATTTCCATCTTGACATCTATTTCATGGACATTATAGTTGTATCTTTTTCTCCATCTTTCTTGTTCTTTTTCTTTCTTCATTCTATCGCTACCAGAGGTTCACTCTTAGTCATGGGGGTCTTGACCCAATTTTTTTGATTTTCTCCTAACCCCTACACCTTTGATAGTCACCACTATTATATCTCCACACCTATATTAGCCATACCACAACTTAGCCAATGGACCTTTCATCGAAGCAAGGTATCAGCTGCATTGTGATTCATTTACCCTTACTAATATAAAGACTGTGTTGTGTGTGCAGATGACAATCATACAATAATGGATTGGATCTGGAGGGAACACTTGAAATGGATCGGTGCTAAAGTAGCTATGCAAGGAATGAGATGGATGGTGCACTTACAGATAGACAAGGAAAGGCACAATCTTGGCATTGGCCGTAGCAGATTTCTTCTCTCTTCTCTCTTCTATCTCAGCTGCCAAATAAGGCTTGATGTCAAATGTATAAAGTGTTCACTCTTATTGTCGTGAACACTAGTTTTGTCATGTTCTGTAATGATGATCCATTCACATGTCATCCCATTCACCATTAGTTCCATTCAAGTCAATAATCCCATACCTTTCCAATATTTTGTAAGGAACTCAAGGATGAGTTTTTATTCAATCATGGATGTATGATGGGATGCGATATCACATGGGCCGTGATATCACGTACGTGATATCGTGTCTTCCCCTGTGATATCGCGTATGTGATATCGCAGCACGCCACCAGCGTGCCACAAAATCTATAAATAAGAGGTAGCTCTCCCTTGTTTCTCCATCTAGATCTAGACCTTAGCCAAACTCTTGTAGTTTTTCCATTCCAGAGTTAGAGTAATTTCCATGTGCCCATAGTAGGTGTCCCAAAGTGAACGGATCTTTATTCAAGAAAATATTGTACCTGAGCACAAGTTTGTGTACGGAAATAAAGACAAACTTTTTGGATAAACCTTACAGTGGATGGACTAAGCTAATTAGGATTTTAATTATTTTTAATTGTATAATTTATTTATTAGTTAATTAATCTCTCTCAACCCTCAACACTCCTAGTTAAGTGCATTCAGTACGACCGCTTCGAGCATGTGCGTTACACTTGGTAATCCTAGTAAAGAATAGCATTTGGTAATCCTAGTAAAGAATAGCATTTGGTAATCCTAGAAGGTTGCATTGGTTCAGGGTGTGAATGGCAAGTGGGAATGGATACTGATGCTAGGCATTAGAACTTAGTTAGTTAAAGTTAGTTACTTAGTCTCTTCACCCTTTCCCTCATTAGCATAGGCGATAAAACATAAAAGACATAAAAATCACATACCTCAGACTTGCTTAACCATACAACTGTGACAAATACAAGTAAGTCTAGGAAGACAACGAACGATTAACCTTAAGTGTTCCCTAAGACATGTAGGCACTTAGTCTGCGGAGTTCGACTGGATCGTGCGTGTAACACTCGTATTCGTATGGTTGAGTGTAGGGGTACCTCGCCACTCATCACTATTCTTGCAAAATTGTTCTTCTACAACCTTTCAAGGACACCTCTATAAATTAAATGTTAAGTATCAAACTCATAACTATAAATATTCTTCATATCGATATAACCCTCAATACATCAACAATTACAACATAAATGGACATAAACCTCCAATTAAATATGGACTTAGCCTACCATCGAAAAACTAGGAGGAACATAGAATGATGAAAAATGATAAGTATGAGAATTATGCCTAGAATAACTTAGAAGAAAATAAAAATAATAAACAAGGAGATCACTATGATGGAAAGGGTTTTGGTTTTTTCTTGCTAATAATTAATATGCTTTATTCATGGAATAGGAATTTTTCCTTCTATGAAGGGCGAAAACTACAAGGGAATGATAAAAAATTATGGAAGATAAAATTGATAACAAAGGCTTGGTTTATGAGTAAAGTGTGTGCTTTAATAGTGAAATTTAATGTTTGGTAGGTATAGGTATGAATTGAGAAGCTATAGATGTTATCTAGGATTAATTAGGAGACAAAATAAGGCCATTTTGGTGCACAGTCCAACAAGTGATATTAGAGATAAATAAATATAACTCTGGTATAGGCAACACAAAAACTACTTTAGTGACACCTAAGCTAATGCTAATGTCAATTTCACCTTACTTGTTATTAGGGACTTAGGCATTGGACTAAGGTTGCAAACTATGAAAGGAAGCTAGAATGGAAATGGAGAACAAGGAAACATTGGGAAGGTAGGTGCTTGTGCTCTTAATTCCTTAAAATCAACAAATATGTTCTAGATCTTAAGAAATTTTCTCTAAATTTGAATTTTGATCTAATATTTATTATCTTAGGATTTCTAAATTTGAACATTAATTTAAGTGAAGTTAATTAAATTTTATTTGTACAAACTAGACATTCAAAATATTGAGCGTGTAGGTGCTAGTTTGCTGGCATTGACATTGATGTTGGCATCAACATTAGCATCACCACTCAAAGTTAGAATTTTTCTAGCATCTTCTAGACTACAATACCAAGATCTAAAAACCATATCTAATATCTAAATGGATGTTAAATTACACCATGATGATGCTTATGGAATGCTAGAGATCTCATAGATTTGAGAAATAATATCGAATGTTGAACTTGGAGGTCTTGCTTGGTGCTAAAGTTGTTATAGTGATGTTAATGCTAACTCTAATGCTGGCCTCAGTGTCACCTAGTAACACTTAGCCTTGAATATAGCCTTAACCTTCCAAGTTCCCTAAAATCTACCAAGTTTTACATTTAACACCTTGGGAATGATGTCAGCTAGTCATCATAGAGCCCATGAGGCCAAAATAAAGTTCAAAATGCAAGATTTTACATTGGGAACATGTGTTGACTTCCAACTTTAAAAAAGTTTTCTTTCATGGTTTTAGTGAAACTTGTCAAAACTATCAAAATTTAATATCTATTGTGCTTAGACTAATGCACATAAGTTTTTCAAGACCCTACAAAATTAAAATTGAGGCCCAAGAGTATTTTTGATGATGGAAATGTACGGGTGCTGCTTGAGGGTTGACCTAATTCTAGGCTTAACAATTAGAAATTTTCACCTCCTAAATTTTCTGGGTCACCAAAATTGGTGTATATATGATAGAGTATGACTTTTAACAATCTCTAGAGGCCTTTGAAAACTAAAAATATGCCTTGTGATGCTATTGTTGGGACTTTTTGATGCTTAAATTTGAATGAAACAATGTTGAAACCACACTTATCTTGGTTATTGGTAAACTGAAAAAGTGAGTATAAAATTATCCTCTCTTTATGGATGCTACTAAGATGTTACAAGAGGATTCATCAAGAAGAGAATGGATGATTATTGATGATGAACTTGCGAAAGGAAAAGTAGGAAGAACAAAGTGACACAAGAGAATATTATTAGGATATCACCAATACACTAATCGTGAGGATAGTGCTATGTCATAAAAGGGGGGCATAGCACCTTCTATGGAATAGTATTATTATTTTTGATATGGGTGTTTATAGTTATCTTGCATGTAAGATAACCTCATGGACATTTTCTTTTTGAAAAATTTCAAATTTATTGTATTTGTTCTTGATTCTTATAAGTGAGTCATGACAAGATAACATTCTTTGGGATGTTTATATTAGCATAGGCTACATTCATTTTCACATTTTGGACTAAAATTAGCAACATGTTTCAAAGCAACAACTTTCCCTTTGTACTTATATATGTTATGTTCTAATTTCTTTTTCTTTTTCTTTTTCTCATTTCCTCTATTTAGGGCTTGTTCTATCTTTTCCTTCACTATTTTTAGTGCTACTACAAACTTGTCATCTATAGTATCCCATATATTTTTCACCCTTATTGTAATTTCAAATATGGATTTTTGGATTTGTGAGGTCTTTCTTTGAATCTCCTCTTCTATAAATTCTTCTTCTTATATCTCATAGATCCAAACATCTCTTTTATGAAGAGATGGATTCTTGTTATACTCTTTGATAAATTTTCTCTTTCTTACTTTCTTCCTTTATTATCCACTTGATCAATTAATCTTTGTATATGATAAGCTTGCATTTCAAACAACCTTGCATGGTCATACACCCCAAGGATATCTATTGTCTTATTTCTTAACCCATAAATTATGTGCTTGAGTTATTCCTTCTGAAAAAAGTCATGCCTTAGGCATCTATGCAAGAGCGAATAATATCTACATGAAGCTACGTTAAGAAACTATTGGGTCCCTTGGTTTCATCATTAGATTTGTTTCCTCATATTTGACACTCTCAAATAAGTCTATTATTTATTCTTGAAAATTTTTAACATTGTGCTCCATTGGAAAATAAAGTCTAGTTCTAAAGATCAATACCAAATTTCTACTTTTTAAATTAGTATTCTTTAAAATAACTTAAGTTTCTACCAATCATTCTCAATATTCAATAACCCACATGCATAATGAAGGGCTTGTAGATGATGTTACATGTTAACATTGTAACCTCTCTTAAACTTCAAAATGTTGTTCATGTTAAGTTAGTTGATGTGACTATCTCTTTGATGCCTTGTTAAAATGTAGATATCATCTTAGATATTTATCATAATTTTGGTGGCTAGTATTGATTCATCATGATCTTTGAGTTTTTCATAGTATCTATTATAGTAGTGATGGTTCCTTCAATTTTCGTTATCATTTCTTTTTCTATACCTTCTCTCTCTCTCTCTCTCTCTCTCTCTCTCTCTCTCTCTCTCTTTCTATTTTTCTTCATCTCAATCATGGTTCTAATTTCTTCCATGATATCTATCTTAATCTCTTATTTTATCCCTATTAGACATTTTGTCTTAATTCCTTCATGGAGTTCTACCTCCATGTCTGCATTCATCTTTGTGAGAATCTATCAATGAGGATGATGAAGATGATGGAGGAATTGTAAACATAATTGCATATGAGATATAAAGGAGCCTTGGTTACACCTCTTAATATATAAACAAGACAAGATGTCAAGAACCATAAAAAGATGATCATAATCCAACAAGATTAGAAGACAATGATCTGTAAGATTGAAGCAAGGTAATAGCTCCTTACTGTAAGTACAACAAGTAGAAAAAGAAGAAGAAGTAACACCTACAAGTATGCTCTAGAAGAAAGAAACCTAGCTCTTGTAGATAATATCTTCAAAGAAAAAATTCATCCTAATTTATAAGGGTTGATAAAGCTAAGATAGTCCTAGACATTTTGAGCACCAAAAGAAGAATTATAACATCAAACATCAAAGATTAAAGAAGGTAAGCATAGTGACACTAGAAGCCAAGAGGCACAAGTAAAGGATATGTGAAGAAGGAAACTAAAGATAGTTATCATAACCTAGTTGTGGATTACTAAAAAATTCTAACATGTTCTAACCCATGTAAGAGAATAAGAAGAATTCTAACATTTGTGCAAATTTTGAAAAATTTTCTACTAATAGTTAATTGTGAGAGTACAAGAAGGGTAATGATCCTATGATTGCATTATGATTTCAAGGAATAAATTTTTAAAATTTTAAAACCAGATTCAGATCAATAAACCCAATATTTCTCTCCTAGGAATTTTTTGTAATTTGAAATTAATAGATCAAGGTTAAGTGATAGGATCATTAATCTTGCACACATTTTTAAATTCTGACAAACTCTTGATATTTGGACTTTTCAAAAATTGGGGCTTTTTCTAAAAATTATGAAATCCTAATTAAATATAAAATTGATCATATTTTACAATTTTTATCAAAATCCAAATATGATGAGAGGTTACAAATAAGTAGGAATTTTTCCTAAATTTTTTAATAATCAAAGTTCTCTATGATTACAAATACCACCAAAAAGACTTTCTGAAGCTGGAGGACCATCACAACCCAAAGAAAAGAAACCAAGAGAAAAAGGTAGAGGATGAAAAGAAGAATAATCTTATGGTAAAGAGCAAGAAGATCAGTCTTATTAAATCTTACAACCAACACCACCAATGGGGTAGTCAACATAAGTAAAGGCTATAAAACCTCCTCCTACTCTAGAACTAGTCTAGCAGCTCACACTTGTAAATGAATGTATCTAGGTAATTAATGAGAAATTAATCATATTCATGATTATTGTGAAATTGAATTTTGGTCCTTTTATAGAGTTTACACTAGTTGAAGTTCATGAGTAGTCACAAGCTTCACACTTTTGGCCTCCACTATCCAACAACAATGAATGGTACCTTGGAAAGATATATCAATTTTGGCACAATAGACAAGATGATGTGACAAGAAAAATTAATAGTAAAAGTGCCTCATGAGTAGCAAGGTACCCCCTATGCCTAACCATATGAATCACAAGCATTCACACATGCTCTGGTCAAATTCCATGGGTGAGACTAGTTATGGCATCTAGATCATTATGCCTTGATTGCAGTTCACTATCTTCCCACTTGGACTAGTGGTAGCTTTGTCATGAATGGTTTAGTCTAAAGTAAGGCATATGATTCTTGATGTTCTTTCGACCTTGTGCTACTCCTAATGATAATAAAGAAATTAATTACTTAATCTAATTAACAACATAAAGATAAAGTCTAAACTAGCCTATAGGTGATGAGTATCCATTCTTAGCTAGCCATACACATCTTGAACCCACATATCCACTACTGGCATTACGAAGTGCTATGCCATTGAGCGAACCAAGAAATAATGTTGCTGCGATTGCCAAGTGAATATGTGTTTACACTTGAAACTAGTCACACTCATTCTACTAATTCATTAACATGCATGGAAATGTAAATATTAACTAAGTACATGGAATATAAATTGCATTAAAAGTAAATTTAATCTAAGTCAAAGTACTACAATGAATAAGAATCAATCTCGATCTTATTATCATTCATGAAATGTGTCTAAGTACATTGCCACTCAAATAAGATGTCATACAACTAACTTAGATCCATACTACAGGCACTCACTAAATGTTCTCTAAGATTATGGAATAAAAATGTAAGAGTTTAGCTACTCTATTAACCAAAGAATTCCATAAATAAGGTTGTGAGTGCATATTTCTAGATTTTATTGTTGGGCTACATTGACAGGGCCAGGTTGGCGTAATAGACTACGTTGATGGGGCCACATTGATGTGGCCTAGTTTACGAGGCTGCATTGATGCAACAAACTTGATTTACAAGACCTAGTTGACAGTGGCATAGGTAGGAACAAACGAAGTGAGTGAACCTGCAAAGTGGGGAACGTGTCCCAATTAACGAGGTCATGATAACGGGGCTAAGATAATGTGGCTAAGATATGAGGGCTAAGATATCAGAGCTAAGATATTGGGGCTAAGATATTGAAGCCAAGATATCGGGGCCAACCAAAAATTAACTTTTTGTCAGATATCCTAGCCAACTGATGATTCATCATACCCCCACGACTAAATAAAAACTCATCCTAAAGTTAAAAGGATAGGATTGAGCTTTCTTTACACAAAATTGGGAACGATGGGATTATTGATTGACACTAACAATTGACTGACTCTGAGTGCCTTATTACAAAATTTTATTTAAGTGGATGCATACAAAAGGATAGAGTAACAGAAAGACTAGATAGACATTGAAGATTACAAAATTTGCAGAGGTCTTCAAGAATCTACTAACTATGATTCTTCTTATTGCTGCTAGCGATGGTAGACTTCCAACCTTGATTATTATATTGATGCTTCTCTAATTATGTGAAACATTCTTGAATGATGGACTAAAATTTCTTCTCATTGTCCCATGGATCTAGCAAACATGTGATGTTTAAGTTGCTATCTTGTATGTGCTATGATTTGTCCATGGGCATATCCTCCATTGTTCCCCTCTTAGCTTCATTTTTGTGCCTAGAAAAAGACCTTCTTCCTTAGGTGTTTCTTTAGCATCACCTGTATCACCAAAGGATCAACATTTGTTTTGGTAAATTTTCCTTAATAATTAACCCTTTTGGATCCCTTAGTTTTCATTTAAGCACAAGGTGATGATAGCATACTATGCCCAAGGCTATGAGGCAACTAAATCATCAAGGTATTCACATTATTTTGATCAATTATTATTAGTTACCATGATGTTCGAAAATAGGATATTAGAAAAATTTCAAAAAATTTTCAAAGTGGACATCCCTAGCCCCCATGAATAATAAGTGTAACTCCAAAAACACACAAGTTTTTAAACAATTGAAATCAAAGGTCTGATTTAGAAGATGACTAAGAAATATTGAACTTGAAGGATAATTTAACAGAAAAGTAGGAAAAAGTAAAAATGTAATTGAAAGTGATGAGAAGTAGTCCTAAAAGTATGCATACATTTATAGAAACTATCATTGATGTTTTAAAAGATGTGAAGGTTAGTTCAAAGCCATGATAAAAAAAAGTTATGTAAGTGGATCCTTCCCAAAGTAAGGTCTTACCATAATGTCCTTACATAACCACTTCTATATATGTCTGTGGGCACACTAGAAGTTAAATGTAGACCATGTATTTATTCCAAACAGCACACAACTACCATGGTTGGGATGTTGTACTATCCTACACAAAACCAAAAGGCTCATAATTGCATGTAGTAGTGAGGTGAATAATGGGATGAGAAGGAATTGTAGAGATCGGGTTGTAAGGTACTTGACCATGTCTAAAATAGATTCTTGTGAAAAATGTGATTAAAATGATTAGCATACCTATCCATCCAAGTTCAAACCATTTCCATACAATGAACAGTGGCCTCACATTGATGTGTTCCTTCCTGTCGACCACCATGAGTCCACAACCACCTCAAAGAACAATCATCACTCCGAAAAAAGAGAAGGAAAGAAGGGCCTTAGTTAGAGGGGTACCTTTAGGCATGGGTAACATGTCTTTCGAGCCTCATAAGTAGTGCTTGTAGCCCATTATTATGTCTAAGGGATGTCCTTTGAATCCCCATTATTTTTTTTTGTCTCTCTTTTTTTCTTTTTTTCTTTTTGGCTTTTTAATTTTTTGAAATGGGAAACACACCATACAAAGACAAAGCTTCCTTTTTATTGGTTGATGGAGGAGTGATGATACATTACAAGAGGAGTCATAAACCACACAAAGGAAGATAAAAAGAAAATCTAACAGGTCCCCTTGAGGTCACACCCTTTGCCATTTTCACTTGGTCATTTCCTTTTTCTTCAAGGCATAATGATCATTGATTAATTTTAGTTTCATGAAGAAGACATTTTATTCAATAAACTAGAGGGATGGATGAGGTGGTCTCACTACTTTACACAATTAGTTATCAAGTCATCTTAATAGTATAGCATAAAAGCCCAACACATAACATTGGCTTCTACATCATGACTTGGCAATATTATTAATGAAAATATAAAAGACATTCATAAAACATAAAGGAAATGACTCAAGAAAAGAGAAAAATATAAAGAAAAGAAAAATATTAAGAAATGCAAAACATATTAAGAATCAAAAAATTTTGGAAGAAATAGGAAACTGATAAGAAATTATAAAAATAAAAAGGTGAAAAACACTTATTAGTTCTTGAACTAGGATGGAGCATCTCCTCCATGACTAATATTATGACTACACGTTCAAGAGATGGACTGCACAATTTCCTAGTTATACACCACCATTTTCCCATCTATCATTGTTACTGATTTAATTAATCGTGTGGTAGCACATCTAACATTGGTGATAGTCTCGTCTGGATCATTCAAAGATGTATCTTCATTTGGACTTAAAGGTATTTCCATTTTGAGAGATCCAGATGTGTTTGCTTCTTCTTCTTGATTTTCTATTTTAATTCTTAGGTCTCTATGTTTAATATCCTTTTTTTTAATGTATAATTAGAATGTAAGATATATGTGTCTAAGTCCTCTATTTGGTTCATTTTCTTAAGTCTAGAACTAATAAGTAGATCAACTGCCTCCATGAATCTTTGAAACAATTTTACATTCTCATTTTCAAGCTACTAGATGTCTTTTGGTTTAGTGGCTACTATGTAGATTGGTTTTTGCTCACACACTTCCTCTTGAACTTTGTTGTGAGTTATGTTAATATTTTGAATTTTTGGCCCACAAATGCACCCTTTACTATTAGTAGTAATGCATGGATTCTTCTGTCTCTCCACAATGATAGGTTCATTATTTTTGTCAGGTATTGGAGTAATGACAAATGTTGGCCCTTGCGTAGGATTGGAAGACATTAGTTGTGAAAAGAAGGATGTTGTACTTGATTGGAATGATGCTAGTTTGGATGAGTTAGTAGGTCCACAAGTGTTATGCTTATGCATGGGAACCATCCTAAAGAAAGGACGTTTTCAAAATTATGGTGGAGACTTACTACCTTTATCATTTGTGTATGTTCATAGCACAAGTGGAATTCTCTCATTGATGTTGTGATGTTAAACCTTCCTATGTTACTGGTGGTGACATATGATGGAGGAAAGTATGAGAATATTGAGGATATGATGAAGGATGAGAGGTGTGAGGTGGTGATCCTTCAAAAGATGTCATAGGTCAATGATATTTGGAAGAATGGTAGTAGTGATTTCAAGTAGAAAAGTTAGAACTAGTTGGGAAAACAAGTTGTTGAACATAATATTTGTATGCTTTTAGTTGGTAGTAAAGGTAGGGTTGGCTTGGTGATGGCTTCACCCATGACTATGGATTTTGCCACTGCAATTAATGATGGTGTTGAGGCTGGTAATACATCCCCCTAGGAGAGCACAATTAATTGTAGGATTGTCTATGATTATCTTTTGAGAAAGGTAATTTTCTAGGCATTTACTTTTGTACAAACTTGGGATTCAATGCAAAAGCCCAATGCTCATGTAGATGTAACGTGATTGGGCAATAGCCCTTTAGATCATCATATAGGTAGATGTCACATCCATCATCTTCTTTTGTGGTTAAGTCTATAGCCTCTTCTTCTATAGCCATTTTCTTTGTTTGTCGATAAGTGTTCCTAGCTGTTTCTTGGTTCTACTTCCTCCATTTATTGTGATTTCTTGGTTCATTTTGTATTACCTTCTCCTCTATAGTTTCTATGAAAGTTTTAGCTTTTTCATTTATCCACTCTGACATCATATTTATCCTTGCCTAGACTTCACCAAGAGATTGTTGTGGTGGTAATGTTTGTTGTGAAATCACCTCATCGAGAGTTGCCTCTTTTTCCTCAACATAGATATGGATCCTTTTCCTTTGAAGAGTTTAGTCCTGGTTATTTTCCTCTACATTCTCTCATTTACATAGCTCTCCTTCTTCTTTTTCCACCTGCCCAATTAGCCTTTGTATCTAATGGGATTTTAATTCGTATAATCGACCTTGAGCATACATCCCAAGGGTATCCTTCATTTCATTACGAAGCCCATCTATGATGTGGAAAAGTTGCTCTTTTTGAGAGAAACCATTGTTAAGACATCTATGTAGTAGCGAATAGTATCTATCCAAGGCCACATCCAAGGATTCATGATTTCCTTGCTTCCACCCTTGGATTTGTTTTCTTAGGTTGGACACTCATGCATAGGTTTGGTATTTTTTGTTAAAACTTTTTTGCATTGTGGACCATCGGTAGATGGAACTTGGTCCCAATGATCTATACCAACTATCATCTTTATCTATTAGTATCCTAGGGAAGACCTTAAGCTTTTGCCACTTATTTTTGATATTTTGTAAGGCACAGGCATCATGGAAGGCTTGTAAGTGATGTTATGGATCAGAATCATAGACTCCCATAAATTTAGGGATATTATTCATATCAAGCCTTTTTATGCAACTTTCCTTACGATGCCTATGAGGTATCTTAACTACCTCTGTGATCTACATTAGGCTCTTAGTGGCCAACAAGGGTTCATCATCATCGAACATGGTGTGGTGAAAATTCCTATTTCTATTTGCCTGATTATGACAGTTTCAATTGTGTTCATGTTGAGGTCTTTGCTTTTTCATATGGTGCTGATTTCTATCGTTATATTGACCCCATAGTAGAGCTTTGTCTCTATACCTATGTTCATATTTTTCTAAAATAGATGTTGAAGAGGAAGAGGAAGATGAGGAACTAGGAGGATTGCCATGGCTTTGATGGTATTCGCCATAGTCCCTTGATTTATCGTTTTTAGGTTTTCAGGAGGTCCTAGGCCTTGAGGCCTCCCCTAGTCTAGGACTTACTTCATCTTCTCTTGGATTACCTATCTTAGGTGAATGTAGTGTTTGAGTGTCATTAGGGTGGTCATGAACATATGAAGCCCCTACATGAGGTTTGTCACTCTGATTTTTTGCAACATATATCTTGTTAGTTTTCCAATGAATGTTCTCTCCATATAATGCATTATTTCTTCCTTGTGAAAGAGACATTTTTGTTAGTTAATGATGTGTGTGACTTAATATTTTCTAAAAGATAAATCATTAATGCATTTACAATGATCGTGTATGATATAAGTAATCTAGATAATTAGCACCATCCCTAACAATGACACTAATGATGAGTGGTGAGGTACCCCCTACACCCAACCATATGAATCATAAGCATTCATGCATGATCCAGTCAAATTCCATGGATGAGACTAGTTGTGGCATATAGATCATTATGTCTTGATCGCAATTTGCTATCTTGCCACTTGGACTAATGGTAGATTTTTCACGTAAGGTCTAGTCTAGAGTGAGTTATATGATTCTTGATGTTGTTTTGGCCTTGTGCTACTCCTAACAATAATAAAGAAATTAATTACTTAATCTAATTAACAACACAAAGATAAATTCTAAACTAGCCTATAGGAGATGAGTGTCCATTCCCAACTTAGCGTACATGTCCTGAACCCATGTGTCCACTACTGGGATTACCAAGCATTATGCTACTAGGCAAACCAAGCAATAATGCTACTAAGATTACCAAGCAAATATGTGTTTACACTCAAACCTAGTCATGGTAATTTCATTAATTCATTAACATGCATGGAAACGTAAATATTAACTAAGTACATGGAATATAAATTGCATTAAAAGTAAATTTGATCTAAGTTAAAGTGTTGCAATGAATAAGAATCAATCTTAATCTTGTTGCTATTCATGAAATATGTCCAAGTACATTGTCACTCAAATAAGATGTCATACAACTGACTTAGATCCACACTGTGAGCACTCACTGATTGTTCTCTAAGATTATAGAATAAAACTGCAAGATTTTGGCTACTCTATTGACCAAAGAATATAATAAACATAGCTATGAGCATGTATTTATAGATTTTATTACTAGGCTGCATCGATGGGGTTGCATCAATGCAATAGACTACATCAACAGGGCCAATGCAACAAACCATGTCAATGGGGCCTAGTTGATAGGGTTGCATTGATGCAACAAACCATGTCAATGGGGCCTAGTTGATAGGGCTGCATTGATGCAACAGACCACGTCAATGGGGCCTAGTTGATAGGGCTGCATTGATGCAACAGACCATGTCAATGGGGCCTAGTTGACAAGGCCTAGTTAATGGGGTCCAATTAACAGGGCCTAGATAACGAGGCTAAGATATTAGAGCCAAGATATTGAGGCTAAGATATCAAAGCCAAGATATTGGGATTAAGATATCAAGGCTAAGATATCGAAGCCAAGATATTGGGGCTAATCAAAATCAACTTTTTAGTAGATATCCTAACCAAATGATGATTCATCAATGCCTTATTCAATTAAAGCTATTATCAAAGTCTTGAATCTATCAAATGTTAAAGAAAACATTACCCAAGTCTTCATAAGGTCAGACATTAATGCTAGAAACCTTTTGATGAGCAATGAGGTAGCCCTTGCCCAACCATACGAATCACTAAGGCGTTCACGCATGATCTGGTCGAATTCTATGGACATATAGTTCTCCAGTGCACTTAATTCTCTAGTAAGTGAAATGGGCATTGAGAATTTTTTATAAATTTATTTTCCTACAACAAGAATGAAAGGTAGGGTAACTTAAGATCTAATTCATCTACTGCCTAGCTAACCTAACACAAGTACCAGTTTCCACTTTCTAGACACATCCTGAACACGTATAGTGCTATTGGGCTACCAAACATTAAGCATTTCTAGGTTACCAAATGCTACATGTATGTTTGAGGTGGTCATGCTCATTTTCATTAACAACTAGAAATTAATTTCTTAATTAAAGCATATTAAAATGAAGTGCATGAAAATAAAGTGCATCAAGGAAACATTTAATCTATTCTCAGTGCTGCAAGGATGATTAAAAGGGTTCATTTTTATTCTTGTCACACTACTATGCTTAGGTACATCAATGTTCAAACAAATATTTGTACACACTCAAACTCTTGTTACGAGCACTCAAAAAATATTCTAACTCTAGAGAAAACAATCTATAAGAGCTTTGCTATCTATGACAAAAATTGATAAAATATCTCCCAACTTATGAGCCCAAGCACTATATTTATAGGTTAGCATATACCCTATGATATTAGATATTCAACATTGCATCTTGGGCTCTAACATTGGGTATCTGATGCCATGATTCATCATACCCCCATGATTGAATGAAAACTCATCCTCGAGTGAAGAAAAGGAGGACCATGTTCTTGAAAAAATATTGGAAAGGTATGGGATTATTGAGTGACATAAAAACTAACTTAGATGAACAAATAGACTTTAAGTGCCCAAGTGTATGGAGTTACAATTGTTACAAAATTGGGTGTTCATGATAAGAGAAGTTAACACCCTAGATAAAACTGACATCCAATGCCTCTTGTAGCTAAAGAATGAGAAAGAAGATCCAACGATCATGAATGGGCCTCATCATGTGGTACTACCGCATCATCCTTAGTGAAGATAGTCCCACTTCCAGTTCATGCTTCCCACTAAAATCACAACAAAATCACAAATTAGTATGCAATGTGTAGCACCTAGCTATTAAGTACCTTGTCTTGTTAGTGGTTACACTTGGCTAGGTTGTGATTATGGTAGATTGATTCCTTTAGAAGTGTTAGTAGGAAGATTGACAAATAGGGTAAAATAGATAAGCATTCCATTAAATTTCAAAAAGTTCTACTCAAGGAAATATTTGAAGAGGATGTAAGAATTCACAATAATAAAAAGGAAAGTTCACTAAAAAGTGTTGTGAACATGTGCACAATTGGATGTCATTGATGGGATAAACAAAAGGGTTTGATTGTAAGAGTGTCTAAGGATAAAGAACTTAACTAATCCAACCAAAAGATATGTAAGTGGCTCCTCCACAAGGTAGGCATAGGCCTTTTATTACCCTTGCATAACTTCAAACCGAGGAGTCCATGGGCCTCATGGATGATTAATGGTTATGGAAGGTTAAGTAGAAAAACCTAGAAGAAACTACCTAAGAACTTCAACACTTCAAACTAGGACATCAAATAGGAACATGAAACTAGTAGTGAAGTGAAACATGGAAAGCATAAATGGACGAGAGAGAGTGAAATGGAGTTCCTAATTAAGATTACAGGAAGTCCCTTATGAATTTTATGGTTAAATGACTTGATAAGATCCATCCTTAGTCTAGACCAAAAGCAACCATGTTTAGTGAATTTGCATCACCATTCTAAGACCAGTCCACCCCCCTAAGACACAAGAGTGCTTCCACAAAACAACCACCGCTCCTTATTAGAGAAGAAAAGAAAAGTAGGAAGTGAGAAAGGGCCTTAGTTAGAGAGGACCTTCAGGCATGGGTAACATATCTTTCTAGTCCCATAACCAATGCTTGTAGCCTGTTTATTTTGTCTAAGGGGTGTGCTTTGAATTTCCATCATTATTTTTTTTGAAATGGAAATCACACCATGCAAAGGCTTATTTTTTTATTGTGTCTAAGGGATGTGCTTTAAATTCCTATCATTTTTTTAAAAGGTAACCACACCATGAAAAAAATTTATTCAACCTCCTTTATTGGTCGACATGGAATGGTAAGAAATCCATGAAAACACACATGTACCTAGGCAAGCAAAAAGGCATAAAGAATACCAAATCCCCTTAAAGTTGTAGCTTGTTCAAAACCTTTGAATCCTTTCCAATTTTGGAAACTATCAAAGTCACAAATTCATTATAGTTTTGTTAATGAAAAAGTGATTGCACATTTCCAGAATAAGGAAATTTATAGAGTTTGTGGATGGGTGGATGTTGTGGACTTACTGCTTGTTGCATGAAAAAGAAACCATGTCCTAATTATTCATAATAAAATTCAAAGCTAGAATCCAAACACTAACAATCAAATAACAAAATAATACATACCATGATCAAGCAACGAATTACCATTGTGTCTAGTCCTTATTAACAAAAGGTTAGAGAATCACACCAAAATAAAAGAAAGTGTAGAATATTCAAGAAATAACAAATGTACTAACAATGTTGTAAAAAAAATGTAGAAAAGATTAATAATATGAAAACAAGAATATGTAAAATAAAGAATTTTTAAAACAAAAAGTTCTAAAATAAAAATGTGTAAAACAAAAAGGTGTAAAACAAAAAAAAAGGTAAAAACTAAGGAGCCTCTTATATAGTTAACATGGATGGACATCTCCCCCATTGCTGAGTTGAAAGGAGAAGATCTGAAATATTGAGCATGGTTGTCCATCTCATGAGACATTTGTTGTATTTTCTGTCTTGTGCTCATGGAAAGGTTTGACTTGTTGTATGTTGACTAGCTATTTTTTTCTGGGCTTTCAAGTTTGTAGATCATCATGGCCCCCGAAGAAAGAGTTTCATAAATTATATAAGGTCCTTTCCACAATGTTTAGAACTTAGTTATTTGAGCTACATGTGTGGGATTCTAGTAGAAAACCTTATCTCCTAGTTGAAGTTTGACTTTCCTAATTTTAAGGTCATGGCACTTTTTGTTATAGGCTTTGTGCAACTCGTTAGATGATAGGGCCAATAATTGATTTTTATCTAGCAAGTTGAGATTCATTAGTCTATATTTTTATGCTAGACTCAAGTCGAGGTTGAGATCATAGGTTGTTGAAAGTGTACAGAGCTCAGATTGAATAGGAAGTATTGGTAATTTTCCATACACAAGCTCATAGGGAGAATAGCCTATAGGGCATTATGGAGTAGTAGGCCCAAAGGACATCATTGAGTTTCATGCTCTAGTCTTTCCTATATTTGCTAATAGTTCTTGTTAGAATCCTTGTGATTTTCCTATTGGTAACCTCAACTTGACCATTAGCTTGGGGATGGTAGGGTGTTGTGAGTTTATGTTCAATCCCCAAACATTACATGAGCTTCTGAAAGGTAATGCTTGTAAAGTGAGTTCCATTATTAGAAATTAATGCACATGGCACACCAAATATATTTACAAAATTTTGTTGTACAAACTGAGAAGTAGTAGAAGATGTATAATTAGTAATGGTTGCTGCTTTTTCCTATTTCATACGATAGTCAACAATGATTATGATGTACGCCTTTCTATTTGACATGGGTGTGATGGGACCCATGAAATTAATGCCCCAAATATTAAAGGATTCTAGTGGTTAAATCCATTGTTGAGGTCCCTCCATTTGAGTAGCCATTCCATCATGTCATTGGCATTATTTACAAGAGTGGACATATTGATGAGCATCCATGAAGATTGTTGGCCAGTTGTACCCTACCATTAGGATCTTAATGGCCATGCATCTCCTAGCATAGTGGCCTCCACAAGGACCTTCATGGGAATCTTGAAGAACATGCAGTTGATTAGAGCATTAAGGACACATGAAAAAACTAGGCCATCAACGCACACCTTGTAAAGGTGTCCATTGATCTCCATGAAGCATTTTACTTAGTGAAGAAACTATTGATTCTTTTGGTGGTCCAGTCCTTGTGGCATCTCTTAAGTGAGAAGATAGGTGAGAATGCCATCATACCATTTAGTCTCATTGGGAAACTATTTAGTTATAGCCCCCAACAAAGAGGAGTTCATTAGGAAACATATCAAATAGTGGGTTCTCCTCCTCTTTGTTGTCCCATTATAACTGAGACAAGTGGTTAGCAATCACATTCTCAATGCCCTTTTGATCTACCATTGTGAGATCAAGTTCTTGTAAGATCACCACCACCATATGACACACGAGATCATCATTATCTTGTTCATTAGGAAATGGATGGCACTATCGTTTGTGTGCATAAACACTTTGCATCTAAGCACATAATGCCTAAACGTTTCTAGTGCAAACACCATTGCCATCAGTTCTTTTTCTGTAGTGGTGTAGTTTAATTATGCACCCACAATGCTTTGGCTAGCATAATGGATGTAATATAGACATTTCTTATCATCCATCTATGTAAGCATAGCTCCCAAGGTATAATTTGATGCATCTATCATAACATGAAATAGTTTGGACTAGTCGGGTGCTTGTAGGATTGGAGTTTCTACAAGTTTCTCTTTCAGCTATTGGAATTTTTGTTCGCATTTTGCAATCTATAGATAAATGGAGCATCTTTCTTTGTTAGCTCCACCATTGATTTTGTGATCTTAGAGAAATTCTCTATAAATTGTTGGTAATAGCTAGTATGTCCAAGGAATGATCGAATATCTTTGATAGTTTTTGGTTGATGGGTTATTCCTTGGATGACCCTTATTTTTTTGGGGTCAACCTCAATTCTTGCTTGTGATATTCTGTGCCCCTATATAATGACTTCCTAGACCATCAAGTGACTCTTTTGCTAGTTGAGCCTGAGCTTTATCTCAACACATCATTTCAGTACTTGCTCAAGGAAGTCTAGGCTTGCTCAAATGTAACTGCATAGGTGGAAAAGTCATCCATAAAGACTTTCATCCACTACCAATTTGCTATTGAAAAATGCTTAGGACCAGGCATTGAAATGTAGCAAGGGAATTACACAAACCAAAAGGCATCTCATGATATGAAAAAGTCCCCCAAGGACTTGTGAATGTTGTCTTAGCCTAGTCCTCTAGTGTGATTTGGATTTGGTTATAGCCATTATAACCATCTAGAAAACCATAGTAGCAATGCCCAAATATTGTGTCTAACACCTGATCAACAAATGATAATGGAAAATGGTCCTTGAATGTTTCCATATTCAGTAATCAAAAATCGATGCAGACTCGTCACTTGCCATCTTTCTTTGGCACAATCATGAGTGGACTAACCCACTTACTATCTGTAATGCGATAAGTAAACCCTGCCTTGATGAGTTTTTCAATTTCCTCTTTAATAATCTACTTCAGTTTGAGATTCAATCACCTTTGTGGTTGTCTCTTTGACTTTATGGTTGGATTATTGTAGATGCAATGTTAGCATATCCTAGGATCAATCCCTCTAAGTTTAGGATATGACTAGGTAAAAGCTACTGATCATTTTTTAGCCACATTCAATAGCATATTTTTCTAGTTTGGAGTAACATTTGCATTGATTATGACTAGTTTCTCATTCTTCAAAAATACATACTCCATGTTAGTAAGTAGATTTTTTAGTTCAAGGGGTTCTTGCTTGAAATTTTTAGGAATTTTCAACTCTTCCAAGTAGGTATCATCATTTGCATCATCAAAGAGTTGGTGATGAACTTGCTCCAGTTCATCCATGCCTATGACATATGCACATGTCAGGCTCTCAGTTGGTTCCATGCAAAGTGTGTTTCTCTTAGAATTAGTGATTAGTCACTGGGTACCCTCTTGTTTTATGGCTGCTACATAAAGATACCTTTGAATTTCTACTTCTGGTGCACATTGCTTGCATGCAAAGATGGATGCTTATTTCACTACCTAGAGTTTCTGCACACAATTACACCCTATATTGCTATACGCAATGCATGGAACTCACTTCTTCTTGATCTTCTTGAATGCATTTTATTTGGATATCTCTAGGGAAAGATCTATGATGCTCATTCTTACATCAACGGTGCTTAGCCATGAACTTCCCATGATGATTGCAAAGTCCCCTTTGTAGTTCTCCACTTTGATAAGTAGGAAATCAACAAGATAAGACCACCCATAAATAGTGATCACAATGTTTTCTACCAGTCTTAATGGAATAGTGATGGACTGGTCCACCAATTCTAATCTAATATTACTCTTCTTTAAAGGAGATAGGTTTCATGTAGTATACATCTCATGAGAGATCAAGTTAACACTAAAATTGAAATCAAGAAGAGCTTTACATGGTTGGTTCCCAGCAATTTGCAAATAGATCAAAAGACTTCTAAGATCTGTTAACTTCCTAGGAAGGTTTCCAGCACAAATCCAATTAGATACAACATGAGTAAGCATCACAATATGGATATTGGGTGATGTTTGGTTTGAAGGGGACTTGAGGAAATTTGATACAAAGGAAGACAAAAGAACAGGGTTGTCAAGTGCATGTGTATTTGAGGGCTTAGGTGAATTGCGAGGTTAGAAAAAAGGTCTTTTCTTTGATCGAGTATCTGAACCACTTGGTTGATGAACTAATTATAGATTAAAGGCCTTGGTAGCATTGTGTGGTTGTGGTTAAGCTAGGAGTTCACCTTGCATAGGTGGAGTAGGTGGTAGCTATGTTGACAGAGGAGGAAGATGTACAGGAATAGGAGGAGGATAAGGCTAAGAGGTGGTATCCCTTCTTGCATGTGGAGAATGAGTCCAATAATAATCAAAACCATGGTAGTGAGATTGGAAAGTAGAAATATGACTGGATGAGTCACATGGAGACAAGATTCACTAAAAGTAATACCCATAGGAAGTAGGTTGTCTATAAGGGTATTAATGCCTTGGTGGTACCAACACCCATGACTATGGTTGTTGCCACTATTGATATTGCTCATATGGTTGTGGTGGAGTTACACTTGGATAATATTATTGTTGCTAGTGGAACTACCTAGAATTACCTTGAGAATAAGGTAATCTTCTAGATGTTTTCCTTTGTGTTAGTTGTGGATTCAAAGCATACACCCCATATTCTTATAAATGTGACACTATGAGGCAACACCCCTTAGGATGTTTATATTGGTAGACATCACATCCACCATCATCATTTGATTTTCTTTTCATAACTTCTTATATCATAGCAATCTTACCATTACCTCTTTGATAAGCATGTTCAACTTTCTTGTGCCTCCTGCCCTCACAATCACTACCTCATTCTTTGGACTCTTTAGCAATTTTTAGGATAGCTTAAAACTTGCTATCCATGAAGTTTCATGATTGATCAACCTTGGCTATAATTTTAAATTAAAATTTTTGAAGAGACAAGGCTTTCCTTTTCACCACCTCATCAAGTGTTGATTCTTCCTCACTATCACAAAATTGAGCCTCCCTCTTACGAGTGGAAGGATCACAATTATACCCTTCTGCATTTTTTTATTTTCTCAATTCACCTTTCTCTTTAGCTACCTACTTGATCAATCTTTGGATTTGACAAGTGCTTAATTCTGATAGTCATCCTTGGGCATTGACACCAAGGGTTCTCCTCATTTTAGATTGAAGAATGTCTACAATGTGGTGAAGGTAATCCAATTGAGAATAACCATGGCCAAGACATCTATGCATTAAGAAATAGTATTGGACGATGGTGGCATCCAAGGGTTTGTGTGTTTCTTGTTTCCATCCTTAGATCTGCCTTCTCAAGTTGAACACTTTAGAGTATGTTTGATATTTTTCATTGAATAATTCAATCATTGTACTCCATTGTCTAATAGATTCTAGTTCTAAGGATCAGTACCAATTCTTTACTTCTTTAATGAGTGTTTGTCAGAACAACTTAAGCTTTTTCCATTCATTCTCTATGTTTAGCAAGGCACATGCATCTTGAAAAGCTGAAAGATGGTTTTGTAGATCTATGATCCCCCTTCGAACCTAGGAATATTATTCATGTCTAATATTTTGATTTGACTATCCTTTACATACCTTGTTGGAATTCATACTACCTCTGTAATGTTTAGCATACTTCTGGTAGTAAGAAAAGGCTTACCAAGAACTTGATTTTGATGCCTCTAATGCCCTCTACAACCCCTTCATTCATGGCATCATGTATCTCTTGAATGCTCACACCCCTGGTCTTTCCTTGCTTGATAGTCCCTTCGATCATTTTAGTCCCATTGATCACCTTCATCATGGTTGCACCCTCTATGGCTGCAATCAAAGCTAGAAGAAGAAGAGGATGATGATAAAGGTGAAGAGGAAGGAGGAATAGCATCATCATGGTGCCTACTACCATCTCTTCGATGATCTCGACCATGATCACAATCTCTTTTCTTGTCCATATTCCTACCTTAACTTGCCTCTTTAGATTCTTCTTTGTCATTGGATCCATTCTTACTAGAACCAGGATTATGAATCATGGACTACAAGTTCTGGTTTTGACCTCCTTCACTGAAGTCAAAGAGAGGAATTTCATTGAATGAAAAATCCCCAGAGAAGGGCTCTCCACCATCGTTTTGGTATAGCAGGAATGGGGAATCATTAAATCCTTTTCCCTTCATAGATTCATAATGTTGTTCTAATTGGCAATCCTTGAGACATTGTGCCTTAGTGGGATGATAATTCTTAGCATCACTATCCTACACCATGTACTCAGCATGAAATCCTTGGAGACCCCATCATATAAGCATTTATTAGAGCATTGCAAGAATGGATTGATCAATGTTGCCCTCCATGTCACGCCATCATAGTTTTTCATCCTAATGTAGGATGAAGGTGAAATTTGGTATATACTCATTAGGATGAGCATATATCACATGATATTATAAAGGTATCGGTGGATGTACTCCATTAGACCTGGGCGAAGAATCACTCCTATGAGAAGAAGACATTTTATGTTAAAAAAATAAAAATGTAGTGTGCTTCTTAAAATTATTGTAGTAATCTTAAGATGTGATATGAATCTAATGTTTGTTCCAATGATTTGAACAATTTTCACTAAATCTAGATAGCACACGAAACAACCGAAAGGTCCCTAACAACGATGCTAATGATGAGCAGCGAGGTACCCTATGCCCAACCATATAAATCACTAAGGTGTTCATGTGTGATCAGGTCAAATTATATGGACCTATAGTTCTCTAATGCACTAATTCTCTAGGAAGTGAAATGGGTGTTAAAAATGTTCGGTGTCTTCCCATCTACACTTGTGAAACTCAAGGATATGGTTTTAAGTATAATTGAGGTACATGATTTTTATCATTTTATGTTTTATAAATTTAATCGCCTACAACAAGAATGAAAGGTAGAGTATTTAAAATCTAATATATCTACTGCCTAGCTAGCCTAACACAAGTACTTGTTTCCACTTTCCAAACACATCTTGAACACATATAGCACTGTTGGGCTACCAAACATTAATCGTTTCTGGGTTACCAAGTGCTACATGTATGCTCAAGGTGGTCATGATTGTGTTCATTAATAATTGAAAATTAATTCCTTAATTAAAGTGAATTGAAATGAAGTGCATGAATATTAAATGTGTTAAGAAAACATTTAATCTATTCTCAATGCTGCAAGGATGATCAAAAGGGTTTGTTTTTATTCTCATCACACTACTATGCTTAGGTACATTAGTGTTCGAACAAAGATTCATACACACCCAAACTCTTGCTGCAAGAACTAAAAAAATATTCACTCAGACTCCTATTGTGGGCACTTAGAAAATATTCTAACTCTTGAGAAAAAAAACTGCAAGAGCTTCACTATCTATGAAAAAAACCGATAAACTATCTCCCAAAACTATAAGCCCAAGTGCTATATTTATATGATAGCATATGCCCCGTCATATCGAATATTTGATATCGCATCCTGGGCTTCAACATTGGGTATCCAATGTTGAGGCTCTGATATTGAGTATTCAATATTGGAGCTAGTCAAAACATGATTCATCACCTTTGGTTATAAAGAGCCTATTAGACAATAGAGAAGAGGTATAATGGACTATCCACAATAATGAAATTATATATCAAAACTAGCACATATCACATATGTTCTACTAAGAGATTGAATATAATTTCCACATATGATGCCAAAGTGCCATTTTAATGAAAAAACTTTAAGTAAATATGAAATATCTATTATTCTTGGAAATCCATAGAAGATTTAAAGAAGAAAATAGGGAGACCCACACTTTCATTTTCCTACCTTATTAGAAAGTTATATAGATATGCAAGCATACATTTTGCAAAATGCATCTTGCGTTGAAATCTTTAAGCTAGTGCCACTAGACACCTAGGCCATAGCAAGATCAACACCTACAACTAGACATAAGAATAGAATAAGGGACCTAGTGAATCAACACTAGCAACACAACAAGCAAAACCCAATGTTCCATCCACTTAATAAAGGGATTACATCCTTGTTATGAGTCATTTTATAGTAAATTTCTAAAACTATTAGCTAGGGAAATAGAGAAGTTTCATGTATAGTGTAATACCCTATTAATTATCTATAAAATCCTATAAATAACTAATAGAGATGCTATGAAACCCCAAGGATCTAGACCTTAATTTGCTAATTCAAAAGAAAGGCATAAAATAGAGGAAATTATTAATTAGGATTATAAATATAGTAGAGCAATACAATGTAGAAAAATTTTATATTCTTTGCATATATAATTAAATAAAATTTATTTGAATAAAATTATAATTATAAGAAGCCAAAAAAATATATATCTTGAAAACTTTCATTAATTGTATAATAAAATAGTACACAAAATAATAACCCCAACAACACTTCTTTTGCCGCAATCAAACATCTAGAATTAAAGATATTTAAGTTTAAAATTTACCAATTAATTAATAAAATTAAAAATAATAATTAAATAAATATTTCCCAAACATATAGTAGGTGCCAAAATGAAAAATGATCCTAGCAATCTCCCAATCCAAATGGAACATATGACATATTCATATCTATCACACTTAATTATTTATTCACAAAAATATATACACAACTCAAATATCCACAAAGTGTACAAGGTTTCTATTTTACAAAAATGAAAAATATAGAAAAATCATTTTCCAAGTTAAGAGGATCCATCTTGTGCAAAATTGATTCACCTTTCGTCCCATGTCCCTCTTTCCATGACTTCTAGGCTACTTTGGATTCTCTGCATCGAAATGTAGGAGGAGTGAGAATCCCTTAAATAAGAAAGGTTATTATAATATTTTCCTTTTCATGGAGCATAAATGTTCTAGGCGAAACGTCTAAGTTATAGGTTAGTTTAAGGTTTTCTATTAAATATTCAAAAATGTTCAAGGTCCAGAAATATCACAAATTTTTTAGAAATCCAAATAAAATTCAAATATCAAAGAAAACACATATTTTCATTATTTAATTATTTAGTATCCAAAGATATCATAAATTATCTATAAAAAATCCAAAAATGTATATTTTAATCAAGCATCTTCAAAGGCTAAGTCTTGGTTATTCTCACTGTGAATAGGAACCATCAAATCTTGGAATAACCTTACTGCTAACATTAGATTATCTTTTAAATTAATTTAATGTCTAAAAATATCACAAATATGTCTAGCAAAACTCAAAAATGTATATTTTAACTAGGCATTTCTGAATGTGAAACACAGTGAAAATTACGAGTCAGCCTCAGGCAAAGATTCGCAATTCAAGCAAGAGCGCGCATCAGCTTTGTTCAAGGACAAGTTTACGCTCTATTACGCACGGCAGCGTAATGAGCGTAATAAGCTCCAAAATAGTCGAAGGCAGAGTCTAGAGAAGCACAACAGTTCGACACTTTTTCCTCATGGCGCATGAATAACTTGTCTATACGCTCATTACGCGGCAGTGCGTATCATTGCGTATTTCATCGCTAAGGCTAGACATTGTTTACGCTTCGTTACGCACGGCTGCGTAGTGAGCGTAAATTAGACATTGTTTACGCTTCGCTACGTGCAGCTGCGTAGTGAGCGTAAGTTAGATATTGTCTATGCCTCGTTACGCGCAGCTGCGTAGTGAGCGTAAGACAATTTTGAGCCTATTGTTTTTATACCGGATTACGCTCATACACGCAACACAACGCGAATGAGTGTAATATAGCCTGAAAGCAATTGAAACACGCTCAACATGTACCTGCTCTTCACACGCACAACACGCAAACGAGCGTGTTGTGCGTAGTCACAGTCTGACTTAAAATGGTCATGTCAATGGAACCCAAAATATCTGGGACCCACGTCATCAGGGTTACGCCTTTTTATGGGACCCCGCAGCCTATAAATAGGCCAGTTGACAAAGATAAAGAAAAAGGGGGGAGCGGCAGAAAATCAAAAGGGCAAGAGCATTTTCTGAGCAAGGAAGCACTTATCACCTTGAGCAGAGAAACAAAGAGCAACCTTTTGGCAACTGCCGACAGCACCATCCTTCAGCAAGAACAGAGCACAGTGTGCTTGAGCCTTAGCAACAAGAGAGATCATTCCTTTGGGGAAGATACGACTTTCTCCTTTAGCGATTGCTGCCCTGAGCAAAACCTACTCAAAGCAAAGAGGTAGAACAGGGATTGTGAGATCGTCTCGCCCAGTTTGCAGACTCTACCGGTCAGAAACAGTTGATCGGCAGACCTTAGAGCTTGACCATCCTTGCATCCCAGCTTTGGCCTACGAGGTAGATCTGACTTCTATATGGACAGTTTCCTTGTTGTTTTGTGCTCATTTTTTGCATCAAACTATTCGGGGTCTCTCCCATTGTAACGTGATATACAAATCATACATTCTTTCAAAAAATCGAAACATAGATCTTTGAAAATCACGCGTTTCTCTCTTGATTAGCATCTCTTCGGCGTGTTTGACGTTATCATCGTAGCGATTCCATCCACGTCGTTTTCCTCCCATTTCACGATCCCTCGAATCAAACCGAGACAACACAAAAATCCGTAATCTTCATCGTTTTACTGACCCGTAAGTCCCTGTCTGATCGACAAGACCGTTCAGGGCACCGCAGATTCGCTTTTTCTAACATAGCCCTCGCGCGGATCCGTGGTTAAAACTATATAGACGGAACCTCGGTCGGTATTTCCAGCTGCCAACGTTTTCTATCGTTATAGAATGCAAGGTCTTGATTATCCTCATTGCCAAGGGACTATCGATAGCTCTTGGAATAGCCTCACTACTCTCATTAGATTAGCCTTCTGATTCCAAATAATTCACTCATGTTGAGTCTTGGAAATAGCCTCACTACTAACATCCTCAATAGCCAAGGTACATGTATCATTAGAAGGATGGATCTTGACTCTACCTTACCACAACTCCACTAAACTTAATTGCACAGTGCCATGGTCTCAACTAAATCTATAGCCTCACATGAACTTACGAAATCAAAATCCAAGGTACAAAGCTATCCAACAATCCTTGTTCTCATGGGGTGGATCCTACTAAAGAACATACCACTACTATGTGCAAGTAGGGGCATCTAAAAGATTCATAGCTCCCACTACCAACTGAGGAAAAATGATCACATAATTATTATTTTATTCCAAAATTTAAAATGATTTTCAAAATAGCCAAATCAATGAGGTCCAAAATTCAACAAATTTCTCACAAAATCATGTTTATATCATAAGTTAATTTTCCAAAATAGCCAAAAATATATAATAGCCAAAATTCCCCAAATTTCTTAAGAAATTAGATTTATATCATGACTTGATCCAAAATAATGATAATTATTTGAGAAACAAGTTGGAAAAAATTTCCATAATTTCATAAATTCATCCAAAAGATAAAATATGGTCTAGACAAGATCAAAATATGATTTCCATATAAGAACAAGCCCAAAATGATGAAAATTTGACACAATCTTGGAATAGTAATTAAAAACATGGAAAGGTAGTGTAAAACTAGAAAGTAGAAGGAAAGTGCACAAAATCCATAGCAAAATAGGGCAGCCATATGAAAAGGAAACTAAAATAAATTTTCTTACAAGATCCACAACAAAACATGGTAATCATATGAAAATAAAATTAAAATAATCTTCCTTACCCACCAAGATGCTTAAAGTTAGCCTTTTACTTTACTTTGAACTACCTTGTAGAAATATTTTATGATTGGAACAAGTCATACCAAAGGCCATAATCTATTTATAAGTGGACGAATCACATGCAACATGATACCTAGGCTTTGTATGTGTTGAGAAACAAAAGAAACAAGCTCCAAATGAAAGAAGTTGGGCAAAAATCAAGTTTCATATGAAGAAACGATGTGAGAAAGTGTTTCTGTTTCAAAAATAGAGATGCATGAGACGGTAGAAAATCAAGCGATAGAAGAGGCAATGAAGAAACCCTAATGCATAGGAGAAAGCAAAGAAAAACATAACATATGTTTATGTTATGAACATTATATATATATGGTTTATATCTTTTACCAATGCATTTTTCACATGAACATGTTTTTACATTTATGCTTACATTTACATTTATGGTATTCTAGCAAACTAGAAAGTGTTATATGTTAAGAACTGTAACTCTAATTTTAGTGAACAAAGAGTTAAAACCTATGTTCTTGAATTTTTTGAACACATCAATAAGGTTAGATTCTAGGTAGGACATCATCCTAAGGTACTCCCTTAACAAATTTGATTTATGAAATATTTAATTATGATTAAAAGTGAGCTCTAAATCTATATGATTTAGGTAGGGTGAGGGTTCAAAATTTCTCCATGAATAGAGGATTATATAATCACATGTGCATAATAAGAATAAAAGATGAATAATAAAGAATAAATGTGCATAATAAGGAATGAATATACATTACTAAATGGGCATTGATGACTCATCCTTTTAGGGCCCCAACATCGAATACACGACGCTGGAGTCCCAATGTTTTGTACTCGACGTTGGGGCTAATAAGTGACATTGGATACTTGACGTCACCTCATTTGGACCTTGCCTATAAATACTGCACTTGGGCTTCTGAAGACAAAGCTTAGAAAGTAGCAATAGATAGTTTCAATTTTTTGTTTCTTCTTTTTGGTTCATTATTCCCAACGCATGCCTGTTGTATGATGTCTGTAATCATACGACACCTTTGTTCAAGTGTGATGTACTTGGACACGTTACATGAATGGAAATAAAGATTGAGATTACTTCCATCATTACAACATCCACTTAGATTAATATTTTTGTTTTAATTATTTAATTCTTTCTTTGGTTAAACATTTCCATTTATTATTATTTCCTATTCCTATTTTTAAGTGGAATGTGTATGCCTTAATCATGAGCATTTAAGTGTAAATACCTGGTTGCTCAAAGGTGTATCATTTGCCACAACTAGTTACATACACTTGGTAATTCCAAAAGTAGCTCCATGAAGTCCAAGATGTGTATGGACGATCAAGAGTGAATACCATTGCCTTAGGCTAATTTAGACTTTGTTTTCATTATTCATTAGTTAATCAATTTATCTCTTTCTATCATCAAGAGTAGCATAGCATAGAATTAGGAACCACATAATATGCCTTAGTTTAGACTAAACCATATGTGACAAAGCTACCACTAGTCCTAGTGGGAAGATAGTGAACTACAATCAAGGCATAATGATCTAGATGCTACAACTAGTCCCATCAATGGAATTTGATTGGATTGCACGTGAACGCTTCTGATTCATATAGTTGAGTGTAGGGGTACCTTCTTGCTCATCATTGGCACCATTGCTGAGGATGATGCTAGTTATCCAGATTAGTTATATTATACAAGATCACTGTAAAGGACTTAATGATATATCTTTCAGAAGTTATTGATTCACACACACCATAAACCAAGAACAATATCTCTCTTACACGGAAGTGACTATGCACTATATAGTGGACATATTCATTAGAGAACTAACGAGATATATGATGAAGAAGATTGGAGTGATCAACCTTATGTAGGGGTTTCTTATGATCATGACCACCCTAATGACACTCAAAGACTACATTCATCTAAGGTAGACAATCTTGGAGGAGATGATGTAAGTCTTGAACTAGGGGAGGCCTCAAAGCCTAAGACCTTCTCAAAACCCAAGAATGATAAATTAAGGGACCTTGTAGAACACCATAGCAACCATGGTAATTCTTCTAGTTCCTCATCTTCCTCTTCCCCTTTAATGTCTAGTTTTGATGAAGATGAATATAGGTATGGAGATAGAGATGCACTAAAGTGTTAGAGTAAAAACTAGAATTGAACCCATGGGAAAAGTCAAAAAAATCACCATGAACATGGAAATTTCACTCACAATCTATTTGATGACAATGAACCCCTGGTAGCCACTAAGAGCCTAATGCATATCATAGAGGCTGTTAAGATATCTTGCAAGCATCACAAAAAGAGTTGACTACCTAAGCTTGACATGAATAATGTTCTAAAATTTGTAGGAGGCTATGATTTAGATCTACAACCTCATTTACAAGCCTTCCATGATGCTTGTGCTAACTATAACATTGAAAGTGGATTGAAAAAGCTTAAGCTCTTTCCTAGAACACTAAGTGATAAAGCCAAAGTGTGTTATTGATCATTGAAACCAAATTCAATTTGACAGTGGTTAACAATGTTAGAACTTTTCAATGAGAGATTCCAAACCTATAAGAGAGTGTTCTACTTGAGGAGAAAAATCCAAGAGTGGAAAAAAGAACAACATGAACCCTTGGACATGGCCTTAGATAGATATTATGCCTTGTTGAATAAATGCTTAGGTCATGGTTTCTCTAAGGAAGAGAAAATTTACCACATTATTGATGGACTTTGTTATGAAACAAGGACGATTCTTGGGATGTATGCCTCAAGGGAACTATATGAGCTCCAAGCCCATTAGATCAAAGAGCTCATAGAGCATATGGAAAAAGAGAAAGGAGAAATGTGTAAATGGAAGAATGTTGAAAAACATCAATGGGACCCAACTCTTCAATTGAAGGAGGTCCAAATTTATGGTAAGGGAAATGAAATTACCTTTGATAAGGTGATCCCACAATAGACTTTGCCAAGAAAGGAGTTTTTGGATGATTTAGAAGAAAAGTTTAATAGGATGTTCAAATGGGTAAATGATAGTGTCACAACTCTTGTTGAGATAGTCATGGAGAAGCTCATGCAACACAAGCTAGACAATCATAATCAATAGAGGATACAGAATAGAAAAACAGTTAAGAATAGTTTTCAACAAACAAGAAAAATGGCTAATGAAAGTAAGGCTAAAGAATCCACTACATATGAAGATGATGGATGCAACCTATGCATATATGACCACCCAAGGGGCCAATGCCCCGTATTATTGCATCTATAGGAGTATTGGGTGAATGCTTTAAATCTAAAATTTGTGCAAAAGCACATGCCTAGGAGACTTCCTCTCCCATGAGGTAATTTTAGAGAGTCCCACAACCAATCATACCATCATAGGAGGACTTGTTACTAGCCTTAACATGATCATCAATTACAATGGCAGCAACTATAGTCGTGGGGGAGGCCACCACCAAATTAGCCATACTCGTTGAAACCTCATAGATATTATGCTCAACACCCTGTCTCTCCAACCAATTCTGCATCCTCTACTTCTAATCACCACTACCACTCTCCCAAGTACCATTAATACATGACATCCCCTAAAGGATCACCACCTCACACTTCTTACCCTCCAACATACCCTTAATATTCTCATCATCCACCTCCTTCTATGACATTATCAGCAACTCAAGAAGGTTCAACATCCCAATATCAACAAATAAGTAACACTTGTGCTGCAACTATGCATAGACATGCTCACACCAGTGGGTCCCAACTACAATGCCAAAAATTTCCCTTCTAGAGCAAAGGCCATAAGTTGAAGCAAACCATGATTGGACCCACCACATCATCCAAGCCAATGCAAGGCCAATCTAGTGCAACACCTTCCCTACCTCAACCAATGTTCTTCGACCATATACATGGGCCACCATCCATCAGTACTTCAATCCCACACCCAACAAATGAATCTACAAATATGGGGAGATAAATGAATCCATGCATACCATCTCATACTCAAGGGTGCAATCATGGGTCAATTATCCATAATGTTAACACACCTCATATCCTGACTCATCATACATATAACCATCAAGTGTGTGACCAACAATTTTTCTACCTAGCCACCACATCGTCAATAGGCACCCAGTGGCTAAGGCATGAAGGGTTCCCAACATTTTATATATGCATGGATCCTATTCATCCACTTACTAATCCTAGCCTCGACCAAATGTTTAGTCATGGGGGTTACCCCCCATTATAATCTTCAAGGATTTTAAGTGATTTTTATCTTTTTGTTTTAAATTTTTTTATCATTTTCCTCTTTTTTCTACTTTTTTCTAGTTGTCATTTTAATTTTCTTTGTATGTAATCTCACTATTGGTCATGTTGCCCATTGAGGCAAGGTTTTCTCTATGGTATTGAGTCATAGGGACTTAATATTCAGACATTGAGACCATGACATCCATCCACCCATTCCATTAATAAGAGGTTCTTGCTTTGGTCATGATGGTAATATTTTTCATCATCCAAACTCTAAATAACTTCATCATCATTATGTCTTGATGGAAGAGTGCAGAGCCAACATGGAATATTAAAGGGTATGATATCAAGGGGATTTGTGGATTCTCTTTGGCTACTTTTGTGCATTCTATCATGTTGCTAAGGTTGTAACCATACCCTTATAGATCTACTGATAAATGAGTGTGAGAGAAACTTCACATGACACTAAATAAGCTTTTGTGGATCCCACTGGAAAGACATGTACCCATGCTTGAAGTTTGACAGCTTCAAAGAACCATAAAAAAACAAAAAAAACACACAATAATTGTACCATGATAATGCTCCTCCCATGGACAAAATGCCAAGTGATGTTACTCCTTGCACCTTTAATAGTCTTATGGTTGTCTACCGATGTGATGAAATAATGTGATGTCATTGCAATGTGGTTTGGACTTGGTTTGAATCTTGGATAGATGGACACATGGTCATTTAACCATTAATAACACATAAGGTTTCATTGTAACCATAGGACAACACCTAATGTCCTGATTTTTGTAATCCCTTTTACGGTCCATCTCATCTCATTGTCTGGATGCTCATAACTTGTGGTTTTGTGTAACATAAAGTTGTTATCTCAATTTGATGTTTTTAACATGTGTGTTTTGTTTCACAAGTATGCATTGCATTCAACTCCTCTAGCGCCTATGGACATTATAGGCATGGTTACACAAGAGCATCATAGGCTAGAACTTGCTTTGGGAAGGATCCACTTGTGTAACTTTTGTGACTTGTATTTGTTTAACATGACCACATGATTTTTCACCTTCCATGCACTCCATTTATTGTATTTTATTGTTTCCCTTATCATAAATATAATCTATCCCACAGTCACCCTTTCAATGCCCTTTTCTTGCTCATTATCATACTTTTAATGTTGATGACTTTACCTTATCCTACTTTCGATGCCTCCACTTAATTTTCCACTTACCAAAACTGAAAAATTTAACTTTCAACCTTCCAATCAAACCCAGAGCTTTAGTTTGCATGTCCTTTGACCCCATAAAAATCAAAATTTTTTGACCTCGATGTCGTGTACCTGACATCATGTACATGACATTAGGTCTGAAAAAAAGTATATATAGTGGACCCCTACACAACCTTAACTTCATTTCTCTCATTTGTTATTAGGGGAGTTATTGCAATTTTTTCTTGCAACTTAGAGCTCTGCGCCTCCATCTTCCACTTGCAATATCTAGCTCTCTAATGCTCCAATTTCTGTACCGTTTGAATTTATTTGAACCTAGAGTGTTCAATGTAGTTGTGGTGTTGGGGGGGGGGGGGGGGGGGGGGGTTGTGGGTGTTGTTGGGTGGGGAGGATGGTGTGTGCAAAACTTATGCCAATTTTTCAAAATGTTCTCTCTCCTAGAAGGTATTCTAAGGGTAAGAATGTTAAAAACCTTATGACTTACAATGAAAAATCACTAACGATAATGCTAGATGTCTAATTTCTCTAACCCTTGGGCCTATAACCATTATTTTAAGCCACATATAATGAAAAAGGAACTAGTTTTGATGGGTCCTAGAAAGAGATAGACACTTTTTGGGGAATTTTTTGTGAAAATTTTCCTAACCCTGCAATCATATGCATAATGAGCTTAATGAACTAAGGTTATGAGTAAGGTATGAATGGATTAATGATAATAAACATAACCTTGGTAACACTTGGTTTTTACTTGATTACAGATGGTCCCAAAAAGAGATGGTCAGGGTGAACCCTCACAAAGAGCCTCTAAGTGTCCACATGGTGGTCACAGCCAGTAAGGAGAACAAAATGAACATGTTGAATAGGAGGCCTAGTCTTTTAGTATTCATCAAGAGGCCCCTGCTATTGGTCAATCAGCCTAAGAGGAGGCAATAGAAGTATCGGCTCTTGAATAGGGACAATGTCTCATGTTTCTCCCTAACTGCCTTTCTGCCATCTTGGAAAAGTCTATATTAACCTCGGTCATTGTGGAAATGAACTTTGGCTTGTTTGTGGAATTTTCCCAAGAAGAAGTGCAGATGCAACTCAAAGCATTCCCATTGTGGTTGATCCTATCAGACAGTGGTGAATGGTACTTGGGGGAAGTCTATCAATTCTAGCATAATAAGGATGAAGGTACCACTATGAATATATATGGGGTAAATGTATCTTATGTAGTCAAATATATAGCCACAGCTCTAAACCTACCTAATGAAGGAACCAAGGTTGCTCACCTATCCACCAACATTGACCTCCAAATGAAGAGATTGTGGCTAAGGTGGGCATATGGCAAAGAAGACAAGTCATACAATGAGATGGCTTTGGAAGAGATAACCTAATTTAACATTGGGATGTATCACTTGTTTCCTACCAAGGGGCTTAATCAAATCTTAACTTATGTGACTGGGGGAAGCGCCATTCTAATGGGAAAATCTACAGTCAACCTTCCCCAATATTACTTCACAAAAATCCAATAGTTGTTTGAAGAAATTAAGTCAAGGAGACTAACACTTCCATTTCCTTGTCTAATTAGAGAATTGTGCAAGTACATGGGGATATTAGGATATACCAATGATGTTCTTTGGAAGGCTCAACATGCCTCCTTTGCAAAGCTCCTCAAAACCACAACACCAAGAAAAGATTCTGGTGAGGAGCAAGAAGCTAAAAAGGAGGCAAAACCAAGAACTGAAACATAATAAAAGCCTAAGTAGCACCTACAAGCACAAGCTCTACCAACATTGCCACAAAATTTGACTATCGATGAGCTACCTACAAAGAATCGCTGAGACTATTAGCTGAGGGAGCAAGGATGAAGCCAATCTCTTCCAGGATATGGATGATGTTATACAGCCCATCGTATTAATCAATCCAACAAGGGGAGAGATCTTGCTTCATTTAGAATGAGGGGGATCCCAATGGTCATGCCAAATCTTTGGAAACATTGCATCCTTTCAAGTCACCTTGGAACTTAGTGAAAGCACCATAGTTATGGTGCTACAACATGAAGATGCAACAAGCATCGTAGAGGTGATCACTGATCACATCAAGGAATCATTTAATGTTCCTATTGTGCCTCCGACCAATCTGGAAAGAACTAGAGATGAAAAAATGTTGGCTGGGACCTCAATGACTCATGCAGTGCATGAGGACATGCTTGATCATTTGTTGTAGATAGGTCAAGTGATGACCACTCTATTTGACATTCCTAGCGATGTCACTGCAAATCAATCAAACCTCATCACTACTAAAGAAAAGTTGGTCGTGGCTAAGGTCAAGGTAGAACATGCAGAAACTAAAGTAAAAATATTGCAAGAAAATTTGGCTGCCTTACGAGCTGAACAACAGGATCTTGCCCAATTTTTTTACACCTGACCAATTGAAGCAATTTCAAACAGAAGAGCTTGCCAAGCTAGTGAAAGAGAAAGTAGTTGTAGAGTAAGAAAATGAGATGGTGGTCTAGAATGCCTTCGCTATAGATGTGTGAACCCATGCACATAAAAAGACACTAACCATTGCCCAAGAAGAGAATAAGTAGGTCACTATAGAGAATTTCTAGTTGACCATAATGGAGAAGCAAAAGGAAATTTTGGAAGAGAGTTTCCACCAGTTAAGAGAACAACTGATGAGGATCAACCAAGATATGAGTAGATTAGCCCAAGAAAATAGAACCCTCTCTATGAAGGAGGTACAAAATATTCATCAAAAGATAGTAATTGAGATCAGTGTTTTGTAGAACGAGGCCAAGAAACATGAGAAGTTAAAAGAACACTTTCATGACTAGGTTGGCATATATAAGGAAATTAATAAGAAGATAATCAAGATGGCCAAGACCCACATTAGCTCCTTGGTAGCACAAAATTCTAAATGGTAGGCCATTTTGGATAGTTATGACATGGTCCAACAAACAAAATTTAGAAATAAGACCTGTAGATAGAAGATTTGAAGGAATACATGGCGTTGGCTAACCTTAGATATGCCAACCTTGCCATGTTAATAGTAGGTCATCCCTAAAGCAGGTTGGAGAAGCAAGTGGTGACCACCTACGCACTGTATGAGAAAGAGGTTGTATATTGGAAAGATGCTTTGCAAAATTTACAAATGGAAAACTTAGAATTAGAGGTGATCAAAGCTAGCTACTAGGGATAGAAATATGTAGCCTCAAACCTAGCTCAGAGATTGATAGATTATCATGAGCTAAGGAATAAAGCTAGGGCTTTCAAGGAGGAACGACAACATTTTGTGGCATGGTATGTCAAGGCAAATCAAATGTTTCCACAATTTCCATGTCCTTAGGATGTACCAACACCAACACACATTAGCATAGTAGCTTGGACAGTGCACAACCCAAGGATGGAGGAGGAAAAATTTTAGGCCTTGCTCAACCATTACAAATTTCAGCGCCCTAATGACAAAGGGAAGCAACCAATGGAAGAGCCACCACCTCTAGGCATCACATGAGCTTTCTAGTCTTATTTTTTATTCTATTTTATAATAATGTATCCCATTTTTTTCTTGCACCACTGTAGCATGCGAAGAGATAGTCATTTTTTCCATTGTGAGTCATTCCTTAATCCCATACCTACCAATATTTTGTAAAGAACTTGTTCCTTATTTTTTTTAACTCAAAGATGAGTTTTCATTTAGTTTTGGGGGCATGATGAGTCATCCTTTAAGGGCCCCAATGTCAGATATGTGATGTCAGAGTCCTAACGTTGTGTACCTGACATCAGGGCTAATAAGAGACGTTGGATACCTAACATCATCTCATCTGGACCTCGCCCATAAATATTGCACTTGGACTTCTAGAGGACACAACTTAGAAAGTAGTAATAGATAGTTTTAGTTTTCCATTTCTTCTTTCAAGTCCATTATTTCTAGTTCATGCCTGCAGTGTGATGTTTGTAATCGTACAACACCTTTGTTTGAGTATGACATACTTGGACATGTTACATGACTAGCAATAAAGATCGAGATTACTTCCATCATTGCTTAGATTAATATTGTTATTTTAATTATTTAATTCTTTCTTTAATATTTTTATTTTAATTATTTAATGCTTTCTTTAGTTAAACATTTCCATTTATTGTTATTTCTTATTCCTATTATTAAGTGGAATTTGTCTGCCTTAATCACGAGCGTTTAAGTGTAAATACTTGGTTGCCCAGAGGTGTATCATGTGGCACAACCAGTGACATACACTTGGTAATCCCAGAAGTAGCTCCACAAGGTCCAAGATGTGTATAGATGATTAAGAGTAGATACCATCACCTTAGGCTAATTTAGACTTTATTTCCATTATTCATTAGTTAATCAATTTATCTCCTTTTATCATCAGGAGTAGGATAGCATAGAATGAGAAACCACATCATATGCCTCACTTTGGACTAAACCATACATGAAAAAGCTACCACTAGTCCAAGTAGGAAGAAAATGAACTACAATCAAGGCATAGCAATCTAGATGCTACAACTAGTCTCATCCACGAAATTCAACTGGCTTGCTTGTGAACACTTGTAATTTGTATGGTTGAGCATAGGGGCACCTCATCACTCATTAGGCATAAAGAATAAAATATGCACAATCAAGTACTTATAAAGGAATGATAACTAACAGAAGAAAAAATTCCTAGGGTAATTGGATTTTAATATTTCATTTTAAAATATACAATAGATATATGACTGAGCTCTAATAATAGTGAATTAAAGGATACAAAACTTTAACAAGATACCCTAGAAAGAAGATTGCATTCACTTATGTAAGAAACTAACAACAACAATAATAGCACATTTGACAATATTAAATAATTAATCACATGCATTAAATTAAATAATTAAATTTATGAAAATTTCTAGGTTGTAGAATATAGAATAAGAGAGAATTCCACTCACCTTCTAGTATTTACAAGATTGCCCAGTGATTAAGTTTTCCTATGAGCATAATAAGATAATTGATCTTAAACAATCTTAAGAAATGCTGCATCCTTCCAAGTAATACTAGAGATAGGAAAAGAAGCCACAGTTGCAGTAATGCAGCATAAAAATGCATAAGGAGCTACAAAAATAATAACTAATCATATCAATGGATCTTTGAAAGTTCCTATTATACCACTATCTAACATCTTTATAGCTAAAGACATTTAGACCATTGCAGGAATGTTAGGAAAAGATAAGGGAAAAGGAAAGGAATTAACATCCCCAAAGGAACATGAAAACACCGTTAATAGAAAATTAGAGATAGGACAAATCATGTAAGATTTTTTCAATATCACTATTGATGAGCGGCAAGGTACCCCTATGCCCAACCATACGAATCACAGGCGTTCACGTGTGATTTGGTTGAATTTCGCAGACTATAATTACTAAGTACATTAGAGCTAAATAGTGTGTGTGTGTTATTTGTTCATTGTCTTCCCAGTCCCACTTGTGGAATGCAATTGTATGGTTAGGTGTGACTGAGGCATAAGATTTTTATTAGTTTGTGTTATTATGAAATTACTCACCTAAAACAAGAATAAAAGTAAGAGTAATTAAAAGAGTTATCAATTGTTAAGCAAACTATAATCTAATCTAGCTTAACACAAGTAACCATTCCCACTTCCTGGACACATCTTGAACTTTGTGCAAACACTACTGGGCTATCAAACACTAGTCATTTCTGAGCTACCAAGTGTCACACATATGGTTGAAGGGGTCATGCTTGTGTATCTTAATAAGTTGCTTGATTAATCAAAATTAATTACTGCATAAATAACATTAATGTAAATTACATGAAATCACAATATATAAATGCATAAGAAAGAAAGTCTCAAGTGTTGCAAGGAATGAATCAAAGAGTTCATCTTTATTGCCAATGCAATGGTGTGCTTAGGTACATCAATTCTTAAATAAAGATCCATTCACACTTAGATCTCCTATCGTGAGCACTTGGAAAATATTTTAACTCTCAAATGAACAAATTACAAGAGTTTTCCTACTTGACTACCAAAAACTTACCCCCAATTGTGCAGTTGGACGTTGTATTTATAGACCTAAGGAGTAACCCTATGATATCGAATGTATGATATCACATCTTGGGCTGCGATATCGTGTACCTGATATCGCATCTTAGGCTACGATATCGCATACCCAATATCACGGCCATCCCAATATTGGAGCATTGAAATACATGATTTATCATACCCCCACGACTGAATGAAAACTCGTCCTTGAGTATAGAAGAAGAGGAACAAGTCCTTTACAAAATATATTAGGGGGTATGGACTTATTTGACTGACATGTAGAGTAACACAAAGAGATGAGACAAAGATAGAAGTGCCCAAGCATACAATATTATAGTTGTGTACAAAATTGGATGTTCATGACAATAGGAAAGAACACCAACAAATCCAAAGGACATCCAACCCATCTTGACAATATAAGAATGAAGGAGAGGTAGAAGAGATCTAGTAGTTATGAACAATCTCTTGTGAGTAATATGGTTGCATCCTCCTTGGTGAAGACAGTCCTATTTCTAGTCCATGCTTCCCACTGCAATCACAATAGAACCAAGGATTAGTATATATAGTGTACAGATAACGGTTGAATACATTTTCTCATTGGTGAGTTTATCTAGCCAAGTTGTAATTGTGATAGATTGGTTGCTTGATATTATTAGTGGAAAGATTGATGAATGGGTTAAGTAAGAGAAGTGATCCGTAAAATTCAGAAAAAGCTTAACACAAGGAATACTAGAAAGAGGGTGTTCACAACAATAAAAAGGAGTTCATTACAAAAAATTGTGAAGGTGTGGACAATTGGATGACATGGATGGGATAAATAAAAAGAATTTGATTATAACAATGTCTAACGATAAAGAACTTAACTTAACCAAACTAAAAGATATGCAAGTGGGTCCTTCCCAAAGTAGGCACAAGCCTTTTATGCCCTTGCATAACTTCAAACCAAGGATTCCATGGGCACCATGGATGATTAATGGTTACATAAAGTTCAGTACAAAAATCCAAAAGTAACAAACTCAGAAACCTGACACAGCAAAATAGAACATTGAATCAAACATGAAACCAATAGTGAGGTGACGCATGAAAAGCATAAATGGATGACAAAGAGTGGAATAGAGTTCCTAATTATGGTCACATGCAGTCCCTTGTGGAGTTTGTGATTAAAAGAATTGGTAGGATCCATCCTCAATCCAAATCAAAACCAACCACTTTCAGTGACTTCGCATCAACATTCTAAGGCTAGTCCATCCCTTGAGACACAAGAATGTTCTCACAAAACAACCACTGTTCCAAATTGGAGTGAAGGTAGGAAGTGAGAAAGGGCCTTAGTTAGAGGAGACAAGACAAGTCTCATAACCAATGCTTATAGCCCTTTTATTTGGTCTAAGGGATGTGCTTTGAATTCCCATGTTTTTTTAATGGAAACCACACCATGTAAAGACCCATGCATTTTTTCATTTATTTTGTCCAAGGGATGTGCTTTGAATCCTCATCTCTCTCTCTCTCTCTCTCTCTCTCTCTCTCTCTCTCTCTCTCGTGATGAGGACCACACCATGCAAGGACTTATTTAACTTCCTATTATGAAATGATGCAGAATGATGAGAAGCTTACGAGAACACTCCTACACATAGGAAAATAGAAAAGAACAAATAATACTACAGCCCTTTAAAGGCACATCCTATCAAAACCTTTGATTCCTTCCCAATTCCAAAAACTACACAAGTTACCAATTTATTAAAGTTGCATTAATGAAGAAGAGACTGCATGCTTTCAAAACAAGGAAAACCATAGAGTATGTGGATGGGTGGATGATGTGGACTCATTGCTTGTTACATGAAAAGAAACCATGTCCCAATCATTAGTAACAATATTCAAATTTAGAAACGAGACATCAAAAATCAAATTACAAATGAAGCATACCACCATCAAGTAGTGTATTACCATTGTACCTACCACCTTATTAGCAAAAAAAGTAGAGAAACACATCAAAAACAAGCAAACATAACCATAAAATAAATTAAAAGAGTAGATAATAAATATTGAATATATTAACAATGGTGTAAAACAAAAACTAAGAGAAGACCAATAGCCTTAAAAATACAAATATGTAAAACAAAAAAATGTAAAACAAAAAGATGAAAACAAAAAGTTGTAAAACCAAAAATGTGGAAAACAAAAAAGTCAAAAATTGAGCTAGCTAAGGTGTTAGTATGGGTGGCCATCTCCCCCACGACTAAGTTGGAAGGGAGAGATTTGAAAGATTTAGCATGGTTGTCGATCTAGTGAGGTGTTTGTTGCATTGGTTAGCTTGGGCTCATGGAAAGGTTTTATTTATTGAATGCTAACTAATTATTTCTTATTTGGGCTATCAAGTTTGTAGATGATCATGGCCATAGATGGAAAAGTCTCATCTATGATGTAAGGTCCTTTCCACAATGTTTAAAATTTGGTTCATTGGGGTGCATGTGCAGGATTACAATAGAGAATCTTATCTCCTGGTTGAAACTTGACTTTTCTTATTTTGAGGTCATGACATTTCTTATTGAATGCCTTATGCACTTCGTTGGATGATAAGGCCATTAGCCTATTTTTGGCTAGCAACTTAAGGTTTATCAATCATTCTTTTTGTGCTAGACTTAGATTTAGGTCAAGGTCACAGGCTATAGAGAGTGTACGTAGCTTGAATTGGATGGGCAATGTTGGTAGTTTTTTGTACACAAGCTCATAGGGAGAATAACCTATGGGAAGCTTTCATGTGGAGCGATAGGCTCATTTAATGTAGTGCTCTAGTCCCTTCGGTATTTGCTAATGGTACACGTTAAGATTTTTGTAATCTCCCAATTAGTGACCTCAACTTGACCATTGGCTTGGGGGTGATATGGTGTTGTGAGTTTATGTTCAACCCCCAAGCATTGCATCAATTTCTGGAAAGTGTTTTGTTGTACAAACTGAGTAGCAGTGGTGGATGTACAATCGGCGATGGTTGCTGCTTCTACGCACTTGGTATAATAGTTAATTATAACTATTATATATGCCTTTCCATTTGATAAAGGTGCAATGGGATCCATAAAGTCAATGCCCCAAATATCGAATGGTTCGAGAGGTTGTATCCATTATTGTGGTTCCTCCATTTGAGTTGTCATTCCATCATCCCTCTGGCAATGATCGCAAGCATGGATGAATTAATGTGCATCCCTAAAAATTGTTGGCCAATAATACCCTGCTAATGAGTCATCATCCATGCCAGAAGAAATATCAGGGCTCGATATAGTGGTTCCAATATTGGGGATCCGATATCAGGGTTAGTAAGCAATGTCAAATATCCGATGTCATTTCTGCCATTCTCGCCTATAAATATCACATGGGATGCATGGTGCAAGAGGGGGGATACATAGACAAATAGGTAGAGATAGAAGATAGATAGAGTCAGTTAGAAGTTTTTCAATTTTAGTTCCAGTGTATGCTCGTAGTGTGATGTTTATGGTTGCACAACATCCTTATTCAAGTGCAATGTACTTAGGCACATTACATGTTTAGCAATAAAGATCGAGATCATTTGCATCATTGTAGCATCCACTTTGCATTTGTGATTTCCTTAGATTAAAATTTCAATGTTTTTATTCATTGTTATTTCCAATTAATGTTATTTATGTTCCTTGTAATTAAGTGGAATGAGTATGATTAATTGTGAAAACATAGGTGTATTGTCTAGTAACCCAGTAGTGATTAGCATTTAGTAATCCCAACGACAACTACATGAAGCCCAAGGTGCATACGGAAAATTGGGTTCAAATACTCATCGCCTTAGGTTAAATGTAGGATTTATTTCATACCTTTAGTTAATCAACTCTTTATTATTGTTCCATAGTAGGAGTAGCGTTAAAGCATTACATCATACACCTCACTTCAGACTAAACCATACGTGACAAAGCTTCCACTAGTCCAACATGGGAAGATAACAAACAATGAAGCACAATAACTATCTTAGAACTCATGATTAGTCCATCCACAGAGTTCAACTAGATTGCACGTACATGCTTGTATTCATATGGTTGGGCATAGGGGTACCTTGCTGCTCATCATTGGCATCATTGCCAAGGATGGTGCTAATTATCTAAGATAGTTATATCATACAACTTCATTGTAGGCATATCCATGCTCTATCTTTCAACAAGGAGTAACAAGTCACACACGCATCTCCAACATGTCTCATGCACATGACATTAGTGATTTATCCAGTAGTAAAACTATTTGCTAGCGAACCAATGTTATATATAGTGACATGGAATGAAGTGAGCAGCCATCTGAATGGGTTCAAATATTTTCAAATAGTGTTTGATGACTATATTCGACAAATTTAGACACTTCTGATGAAGAGAGCGATCATCCTAGAGTTGGAAGAACTTCCAAGACTAGAACCTTCCAAGTACAAACTCATGATATATCATGGGATGAATTGGAGAACCATAGGATCCACAACTCTTCTCCTAGTCTCACTTCATCTTCCTTTGTAATGTCTTGTTCGGATGATGTCTGATATAGGTATGATCATTGCATAAACTGCGATGACAGACGCTAAAGAATGCAATGCTCATATCATCATTGCAACTACCTACAGGGTTATCAGACTCATGCAACTCAACGTCCATACATGGAGATGTCTGATAGAGAAAGTGAACCCTTGTTATCGACTCGAAGCTTAGCGAACATTCAGGAGGTTGTTAGAATCCAGAAAGAGCATCAATGAGATAATGGAGTATCCCAAATAAATGGGACCTACTTGTGCAACTCTTGTGTCTTTTACTTGTTTTTCAATGCCATATGATTTATGCACCTTCCACTATGCCTTAATTCCTATCATTCCACCTTTTCCTAACAATATACCATCTTCACTTTTGTGCATTGTTCCTTTCCCTAGTGTTATCCTAACAAGATTCCTAGGTTTTTAATGTTTTAAAACCTCAAACTCTTTTATTCTTACCTTCTAAATACAACACTTAGTTGCACTTCCAATTCATTTTTGCATCACAACATACAGGGAGTTTTTGCATTTTTTTGTCTCTAGTGATTTAAGTTTTGCACACCCTTCATCCACACACTCCTTCGTACTCCATTTTTTGTGTCATTCATGCCTTTTTGTCCCCAGAGTGTCCATCTCAGTCATGGGGGGGGGAAGGGTTGTTGTGTTCACACAACATGACATTTTTTCTTTGAAAATCGCTATTGCCCGAAAGGTATTCTAAGGGTAAACAATGAATACACTATGTAAAATCAAAGCTAAATATGTAAATAAACATTTCCCACCATGCCAAAGATACTTTTTACATATCCCTAAGTGGCTTAACTACCTTATTAGGCCATTTTGAACAAAAAAAAGTAGGGCCTTAACTTTGCAATCTAACATGGCTATAACATACACTGAAGGTTGACTAAGGTATAAATGTGTAACATGATCAATACAAGGATCCTTTAGTAACCTAATGTTTTGTGTAATTGTAGATGGCCCCCAAATGAGCAACCCAAGGTGATCCATCATAGGGATTGAGCAAACACCCTTAGGGAAATTAAGGTCAAACTAGCTAGCAAGGGCCACCAATTGAGTAGGATACATAGTCATTCAGCATCCATCAAGAAGCCCCTACAAAAGTCCTTGCCAAAGCTTAATTTGTGCAGGTAGAGGTAGCACCTCAGGTGCAAGGACAATGACTCATGTTGTCATTGGAATGCCTTGCTATCATTCAGACACATCCCACATTGGCCTTGTTCATCATGGAAATGAACTCAGGCTATTCATGGAGTTCGCCCCTCAGTCAATAAGGACACAATTGCAAGCATCTCCATTTTGGCCAATTTTGTTTGAAAATGCAGAATGGTACCTTGAGGAGACTTATTCCTTTTGGCATGGTAAAGGAGAAGGTACCATTGTAAGAGTTGGTGAGATCATAGTCTCTTATTCTATCAAGGAAATCGCTAAAGGCCTAAATTTGACAAATGTTGGAGTAAAATTACCAGTTCTATCAACCTGACCTGATTCAAAGAGCCGTAAGCTATGGTTGAAATGTGCTTTTGATGACAAGAATAAGTCATACAAAAAATTGAGCTTAGAAGAGCGTACCTATTTCAAAATTGGGACATCATTTGTTCACAAAAAAGGGGCTTAATCATCTATCCACCTATGTGGCTCAGGGATGCACTGTGTTAATGGACAAATTTTAAGCCAACATTCCTCAACTATACTTCATGGAGATCGAGTGGCAATTCGAAGAGGCAACGATGGGGAGGCTTACTTTGTCATTCCCCTATCTAATCTAGAAACTATGTCAACATGATGGAATCCTTGGTTATACTAATGATGTATCCTGCAAAGCTCAAAATGCTTCTTTTGTAGAACTACTCAAACTAGTACCTCCAAGAAAAGATCTCAAAGAGGAAGAAGAACAGGAGGAGTAGCAACTAGAATAGCAACCAAAGTAGAGATACATCACCCAACTGGAGTAACAAATCAAATAGCTTAGGCACCAGTTGGTGTAGGCCAAGCAGCAGTAGGAAGTAGGACCCAACCATAGACTATAGTCTGAACAACTGCCACTGTTGTCTCAACCACCTTAGAAATAGCCACCAATTTATGATTATAGGCCTGCACTTAGCCATCTCTAATAGATCTCAGACCTCGTGAGCTAGGGAACACTTGCTGATTCAAGTCTCTTTCAAGTTCTTGATGATGCAGTCCAGCCCATGGTGTCTACTGATTCTACCATAAGGCAAGTTTCACTCCATTCCAGACGAGAGTCCCAGTAGTCACAATAGATCTCTGGGAACGCCACATCATTTCAAGTACTGCTCAAAATTGATGAAGGGGCTACAATTGTAGTCATGCAACACCAAGATGTGGGGGGTGTAGTGAATGTTATCAAGGACCATATTAAAGAATCCTTTAACATCCCTGTTGTAGCACCAACGGATCTCATAGGTGCATGAGATGCGCAAGCATTGGCTGGCCCCACCATGACTCCGGCTAAACATGAGGATGTGTTGGAAAGACTGTTGTAGACAAGGTAAGTAATGACCTCCTTGTTTGACATCCCTAGAGATGTCATTGTAGCATAGTCCGAATTGATTACAACTAAAGAAAAACTTGTCATTGCCAAGCACAGGGTCAAGCACATAGAAGTGGAGGCCTAAAGGCTTCATCAAGAGCTCACAACCTTAAGGGTGAAAAGGCAAGATCCATCTTCATTGATCCCACTTGAGATAATGGAGGCTTTTCAAATTGAGCAATTGGCTTAGATGATAGAAGAGAATAAAACCCTTGCACAGGAAAGAGAGCGGGTAGTGTGGGATGCTTTCGCTACAAAAGCACAAACCAATGCACATCTCAAGGCCCTTACTTCCCTACAAGAAGAAAATAAGCAGTTAACTATAGAAAATAATAAGTTGACCACCATTGAGCAACAAAATAATTTTCAAGAAAAAAGTGTCCACTAGCTAAGAGAGCAGTTGGTGCAGGTCAACCACAACATGAGTCACCTTGCCTGAGAAAATCAAACCTTCTCAATGGAGGAGGTACATGCCATCTAACAAAAGTCAGTCATTGAAATAAGTGCATGGTAGAATGAGGCCAAAAAGCACGAGTGCTTCAAGGAGCACTTCCATGATCAAGTGGGCATATACAAAGAAGTCATTGAAAAAGAAATCTGGATGGCAAAGGGCTAGATAGATTCCTTTGCGTCCCAACAATCTGATTGGAGAAACATCCTAGATACATATACCCTTGCCCATTAGGCGGAGATTAAAAGCTGGGACCTGCAAATTGCTTATGTGAAAGAGCACATGGAGTTGGCCAATCTTTGATATGCCAACTTGGCCATGTTGACAACAGGGTGCCAGCGTAATGAGCTCAAGAGGCAAGTAGCCACCACATACGTGTTGTATGAAAAGAAGTTTTTTGATCATAAAGCAGCTCTTGACAAGCTAGCGGTTGCAACTGTAGAATTGGAGGTGGTTAAGGTGAGCTACCATGGATAGAAAGATGTAGTTGTAGACCTAGCTAGACGATTTGTTGATGATGAGACGCGACATGCATAGTACCGCGATATCGCGGCCGCCGCGATATCGCATCCCATGCGATATCGCGTACACGATATCGCGTCTTTCCCTGAGATATCGCGTACGCGAGATCACGGTCTGCCACCATATCTATAAATAAGAGGCGGCACTCCCCTCATTTGCCAATCTTGGCAAGAAGTAGCGAAGCTCTGGCAATTTGATCCCTCCAAAGTTAGAATTTTTCCCATGTGCCTGCAGTAGGAGTCCTAGAGTGAACGGCTCTTTATTCGAGCAACTTTGTAACCTGAACACAAGTTGTGTACAGCAATAAAGATGAACTTGATTGGATAAACGTTGCAGTACATGGTTTTAATTATTTTTGTTATTTATTGCTTTCCTAGTGTGCACGAGTACGACTTGATTACGAGCATCTACGGATGTGTACGGCTAATCAAGGAATCGGCTACTCGTCGCA
>MNCI01011649.1:393245-438640 GCA_015680685.1 Gnetum montanum
GTTACGTGTGGTGATCCCAGTAACGATTAGCATTTGGTAGCCACAGTTGCATAGTTCAGGGTGTGTCCGGTAAGTGGGAACGGATGCTGACGCTAGTTAATTTAGACTTAGGACATTAGTTAGAGTTAGTTAGTTTCTCAACCCTTTCCCTCATAGCTTAGGAGATAAACCAAAAAATACCAAAAAAATCACATACCTCAGACTTGCTTAACCATACACTGTGACACATACAAGCAAGCCTGGGAAGACAACGAATGATTAACCCGAAGTGTTTCTTGTGGTGTTAAGGCATTTAGTCTGCGGAGTTCGACCGGATCATGCGTACACGCTCATATTCGTATGGTTGAGTGTAGGGGTACCTCGCCACTCATTAGTTGATTATCAAGAGTTGAGAGATAAGGCCAAGGTATTTGAAGAGGAGAGACAACAGTTTGCAGCTTGGTATGTAAAAGCCAATCAAATTTTTTATAGCTATTGTGTCCATGGGATGTGCTAATTCCCACACACATCATATCATCTGCATGGACTATGCATGATCCTAGGACAGAGGAGGGGAAATTTCAATTGCTGCTACATCATCACAAGCCTCCAAGACTAGGAGTTAAAGGCAAAGGAAAGGAGATTGTGGAAGAGCCACCACCTCCTGGCACAACGTAGTGGCTCCATGATTCTTGTAATGTGTCATCATTCTATTGTAATAAAATACCACTGCGATGCAATGATTGTCTTGTCAGTTAATAATCCCATACCTTTCACCATTATATGAAACTTGAGGACAAGTTTCATTCAGTCGTGGGAGTATGATGAGTCGTCATCCATGTCAGAAGCGATATCAGGGCTCCAATATCATGGATCCGATATCAGGGTCAGTAAGAAATGTTAAATATCCAATGTCATTTTTGCCATGCTCACCTATAAATATCACATGGGGTGCATGGTGTAAGAGGGGGAATATATAGATAGATAGGTAGAGATAGAAGATAGACAAAGTTAGTTAGAATTTTTTCAATTTTAGTTCTAGTGTGTGCTCGCAGTGTGATGCTTATGGTTGCATGATGTCCTTATTTAAGTGCAATGTACTTGGGCACATTACATGTTCAGCAATAAAGATCGAGATCATTTACATCATTGCAACATCCACTTTGCATTTGTGATTTTCTTAGATTAAAATTTCAATGTTTTTATTCATTCCTATTTCCAGTTAATGTTATTTACATTCCTCGTAATTAAGTAGAATGAGTATGACCAATTGTGAATACATAGGCGTATTATTTGGTAACCCAATAGCGATTAGCATTTGGTAATCCTAGCAGCAACTACATTTAGCCCAAGGTGCATATGGACAATAGGGTTCAGATACTCATTGCCTTAGGTTAAATGTAGAATTTATTTCATACCTTTAGTTAATCAACTCTTTATTATCATTCCATAGTAGGAGTAGCATTAAAGCATTACATCATACACCTCACTTTAGACTAAACCATATGTGACAAAGCTTCCACTAGTCTAATGTGGGAAGACAACGAACAACAAAGCACAATAACTATCTTAGAATTCACAATTAGCCCATCCATGAAGTTTGACCGGATCACGCGTACACGCTCGTATTCATATGGTTGGGCATAGGGGTACCTTTCTGCTCATAACCTGCCATGAGGATTTTTATGGTTGTGTGTCTCCCAGCATAATGGCCCTCATAAGCACCTTCACGAGCATCTTAAAGAATGTGCAATTGATCCGTATCAAGGACACACCAACGTACCAGGCCATCAGGACAAACTTTGTAAATGTTTTCATTAATCTCCATGAAATACTTGACTTGGTGAAGAAACTATTGTTTCTTTCTAATGTCCAGCCCTTGCAGCAGTTCTTGCTTGAGAAAATAAGTGAGGATGATGTCATACCATTTTGGTTCATTGGAAATTTGAACATTAATAGCACTTGCAAGGAGAGACTTGTTAGGGAATTGATCAGATAAAGGGCTTTCTTTCTACTTGTCATCCCATCTTAGTCATGATAAGTGATCTGTGACCACATTCTCTACACCTTTATGATCTACCATCATGAGATCAAACTCCTACAAAATCATGAACCATTATATGACATGAGGGCTTATCATTGGTTTATTCATTAGAAATCTGATAGCGCTATGATATGCATGCACAAACACTTTCTAGCCAAGCACATAGTGCCCATCAACTCCTTTTTTATGGTGGTGTAGTTCAATTGTGCACTTGTAATGCTCCAGCTTGCATAGTGAATGTAATATGGACATTTTTGATCATCCATCTACACAAGCACTACCCCCAAAGCATAATTTGATGCATCATTCATCACATGAAATGGTCTAGACTAATCTACTGCTTGAAGAATGGGGGTTTTCGATAAGCTTTTGCTTCAGTTGTTGAAATGCTACTTCACATGCAGGGGTCCAGATGAATGATGCATCTTTCTTTGTCAATTCTACCAATGGCTTGGTGATTTTGGAAAAATTCTCAATGAAGCATCAGTAGTAGCCAGTATGACCAAGGAATGATTGCACTTCTTTGACTATTTCAAGTTGGTGGGTTATTCCTTAGATGACCCTTATTTTTTTATGATCCACCTCGATTCCTACTTTTGAAATGCGATGCCCCAAGACTATGCCTTCCTAGACCATAAGATGGCTTTTTTCCAATTGAGTTGGAGGTTTGTTTCAACACATCTCTTTAACACCTGCTTAAGATGGTCTAGAGCCTGCTTGAATGTAGCTTCGTAGGTAGAAAAATCATCCATAAAGACTTCTACCCCGCTGCCAATCTATTATTGGAAAATGTTGAGAACTAATCATTGAAATGTGGTTGGGGTATTACATAGACCAAATGGCATCTGAGAGTAAGCAAAATTTCCCTAAGGATTTGTGAAAGTTATCTTTGCCTGGTTCTCTAGTGCAATCTAAATTTGGTTATAGCCACTATAACCATCCAAAAAGCTATAATAGTTGTGTCCTGAAATGATGTCCAGCACTTAGTCAATGAAAGGCAATGAAAAATGATCCTTGAAAGTTGTCATGTTGAGCAGCCAAAATTCAATGCACACCTACCATTTGCCTTCTTTCTTTGATATGATCATGAGTGGACTGACCCACTCACTATCTATGATAGGGTAGATGAATCCCATTTTGAGGATTTGTTCAATCTCCTCTTTGACAATCTATTTTAACTTGGGATTCAAACATCATTGCGACTGTCGTTTTGGCTTAACAGCAGGGTTGATGTATATCTGGTGCTGGCACATTCTTGGATCTATCCTAGTGAGTTCAAAATATGACCAGGCAAAGGCTGTTGACCATTTTTCCATATCTTTTATCAACCTTTTCTTTGGTTCTACAATAAGCTTAGCATTAATAATAAATGACTTTCCATTTTTCAAGAATACGTACTCCATTCTAGTCAGTAGTGTCTTCAATTCAAGGGGCTCTTATTTAAAATTGTTAGGAATTTTCAACTCACCCCAATTGACATCATTATTTGCTCCTTCAAAGAGCTGGTGATGAACTTGCTTGAGTTCATCCATATTTGCAACATATTTATACATTAGGTCCTCAGTAGGCTTCATGCATAATATACTATTGCTAGCATCAACTATTAGCCACTGGGTGCCTTCTAGTTTTGTGGTTGTTGCATATAGACATCTCTGGATCTTAGCCTCTAGTGCACACTACTTGCATGCAGAAATAGATGTTTACTTTACTGACCATAGCTTCTGCACACAATGGCACCCTGAATTGTTGTACATGATAAATGGAACTCTCTTCTTCTCAATCTTTCGAAATTCATTTTCTTTTGATATTTCCAAGGAAATATCTCTAATGCCCATTTTGGCATCAACAGTACTTAGCCACACCTTTCCCATAATAATTGGAAAGTCCCCTTTGGAGTTCTCCACTTTGATTACTAGGAAATTAGCGAGATATGACCACCCACAAATGGTGGTGATGATGTCCTCAACCAATCCTAATGGAACAGTGATGGACTGGTCTGCCAATTCCAGCTGGATGTTGCTCTTCTTCAAAGGAGGAAGGTTCCACATTGTGTACATCTCATGTGAGATCAAATTAACACCAAAACCAGAGTCAAGAAGAGTTTTACAAGGCTCATTCCCAAAAATTTGCAAGTAAACTAAAGGATTCCCAGGATTAGCTAATTTTGTAGGCAGGTTACTAGCTTGAATCCAATTAGATACAACATAAGTCAACATTATAGTATGGATTCGAGAAGGATTTTTATTTGAAGAGAACTCAGATAAAGAGGAAATAGTTGAAGTTTGAGAAGTAGGGTTACCAACCACTGATGTGTCCAAGGGCTTTGGTGGACTACAAGGTTGAAAGACGGGTCTTTTTTTTGTGGTTTTGACCTATCAGATGGGTTAACCGATTGTAGGTTAACTACCCTCATAGTTTTCCTTTGCTATGCTGTGGGTGTGTAGGCAATTCACCCTTCATGGATGGAGCAAGTGGTAACTGTGCAAGAGGTGGAGAAGTATGTGCAAGAACAGGAGGTGCATGAGGGTAGTAGGTGGCATCTCTCCTTGGATAGGGCAATTGGTATGTTTCATGAGGGTAGTCGTGAGGTTGGTAAGCAACAAAATGACTAGAGAAGTCCCTTGGAAATGAAGGTTTCTAAACATAGTAATCATAGGGATCTGGTTGTCGGTAAGGGTACTGCTTCCTTGGAGGTGATAATGCCCATGATTGTGGTTGCTGCCACCACCAGTACAATTCATAGGGTTGCAAAGGAGTTCCACTTGGATAGTATTGCTATGGTTGGTGGAACTTTCGAGGATTGCCTCGTGGATAAGGCAATGGTTTGGGTGTTTTCCTTTGTGCAAGTCGTGGATGTAAGGCATACACCCCAAACTCTTGCAAATGTGACACAACTGGACAACATCCCTTAGGATGTCCATACTGGTAGACGTCACACCCACCATCATCATCTAAATTGCTATCCAAAACCATCTCTATCATAGCTATTTTACCTTTATCCTTAAATATGACACGTTCAGCTTCCTTATGCCTTCGGTGCTGACACTCACCACTTTCCTCCTTAGACTCTTTAGCAATTTTTAAAATAGCTTGAAGCCTATTGTCCATGGAGTCCCATAATTGATCAACTTTAGCCATGATTTCTGATTGTAATTTCTAGAATGGCAAGGTTCTATGATTAAGCACCTCATCTTTGATGAATTCATCCTCATTGTCATAAAATCGAACCTCCTTTTTCCGAATAGAAGGGTCCCTATTGTATTCTTCTGCACTTTCACATTTTATTAGTTCTCCCTCCTCCTTGGCTACTTGCTCAATTAATTTTCGAATCCAATGAGTGCTCAACTTCATCAATCTTCCTTGAGCATAGATGCCAAGGATTTTCTTGGTTTTAGACCGCAACTTGTCAATGATATGGTGAAGCTGATCAAGCTAAGAGTATCCATGGCTAGAACACCTATGCAATAGATAGTAGTATTGGCCAATAGCAGCATCCAAGGGCTCATGATTCCCTTGTTTCCACCCTTGAATTTGTTTTCTTAGATTAGATACTTGGGAGTATGTTTGATATTTGTCATTAAATAATTTCAACATCGTACTCCACTACCTGATTAATTTTGGTTCTAAGAATTGATACCAATTTTTTTCTTCCTTTATGAGTGTCCTTAGAAATAATTTTAGCTTTTTCCATTTGTTCTCAATATTCTATAAGGCACATGCATCTTGGAAGACTTGAAGATGATTTTGTAGATCAACATCATATCCTCCCTTGAACTGAGTGATATTGTTCATATCAAGCCTCTTTATTCTACTATCCTTCACATGCCTGGTTGGAATTCTCATAGCCTCTACAATATTCAACATGCCTTAAGTAGCAAGTAGAGGTTCATCAAGGCCATGATGGTTGTGTCTGTGATGTTCTCTACTAGCCCTTCTTTCTTGAAGGTGGGCCTCTCTAGATTGCCCATCTATTTGGTCATGACTGTCCCAATAGTCCCGTCTGTTATTTTGGTCCCATCAATCACCTCCATCACAGTTATTTCTTCTACAGCCAAGATTTGAACCAGATGAAGAAGAAGACGATGATGATGAAGGGGAAGAAGAAGAAGAACTTGCTTCACATTTATACCTATCACCCTTCCTTCGATGCTCGCAACCACAATTGTGATCATGATATACTTTGTCTCCCTTTTTTTGACTTGCTTCTCTAGACCCATTTTTGTCATTGGATCCATTTTGACTAGAACCTAGATTATGAATTGTGGGTTGTACATTCTGGTTGAGGGCTCCTTGAACAAATTCAAAGAGAGGATAATCACTAAAGAAGTGGTCACTTTCATCGATTGGGCCAAGCAGAGGTGGAAGAATATTTAACTCCTTACCCTTCATAAGCTCATGCTAGTGCTCCAGCTAATGATCCCTTAATTTTTGTGCTTCAATGGGATGATAATCCCTTGATTTGGGATCTCGCATCTTGTATTTTCCATGAAGTTGTTGAAGCTCGTGTTGTGTAAGCATTAGCTGGAACAGATCGATTAGGTGGAAACACAATGTTGCCATCCATATCGCACCACCACATCAGTTCATCTTAATGCAAGATGAAGGTAAAGTCTGGTACATACTCATCAGGATGAGCATATACCACCTAGTATTGTTGAGGCACCTGAACTGCCCTGGGCAGAGCTGGGCTCCTATGAGAAGAAGACATTTTGTGTTAATAAATAGTGTGCAGTTGGGATTTAATTTATTGATAATAATTTTTGTTTTCATAGGATTTGACTCTTAGGGTTCGAACAATGAGGTTACTAAGATTCATTGGGTTTAGATAGCGCATGAAGAACTACAGTCCCCGACAACGATGCCAATGATGAGTGGCAAGGTACCCCTACGCCCAACCATACGAATCACAGGCATTCACATGTGATTCGGTCGAATTCTGCAGACTATAATTACTAAGTATGCTAAAGCTAAATAGTGTGTGTGTGTTGCTCATTTGTTGTCTTACCAGTCCCACTTGTGGAATGCAATTGTATGGTTAAGTGTGACTCAAGTATAATATTTTTATTAGTTTGTGTTTTTTTTGATGGAATTACTCACCTAAAACAAGAATAAAAGTAAGAGTGATTAAAAGAGCAATTAATTGCTAAGCAAACTATAATCTAATCTAGCCTAACACAAGTAACTGTTCCCACTTCTCAGACACATCCTAAACTTTGTGCAAACACTACTAGTCTATCAAACGCTAGTCATTTCTGAGCTACCAAGTGTCACACATATGCTTGAAGGGGTAGTGCTTGTGTATCTTAATAAGTTGCTTCATTAATCACAATTAATTACTGCAAAAATAACATTAATGTAAATTTCATGAAATCACAATATATAAATGCATAAGAAAGAAAGTCTCAAGTGCTACAAGGAGTGAATCAAAGAGTTCGTCTTTATTACCAATGCAATGGTGTGCTCAGGTACATCAGTGCTTGAATAAAGATGCGTTCACATCTCCTATTGTAGGCACTTGGAAAATATTCTAACTCTCAAATTAACAAACTGCAATAGTTTCCCTACTTGACTACCAAAAACTTACCCCCAATTATGCAACTGGGCACTGTATTTATAGACCTGGGAGTAACCCTGCAATATCGAATGTACAATATCGCATCTTGGGCCACGATATCGCATACATGATATCGTGTACCCAATATTGTGGCCACCCTAATATCAGAGCATTGAAAAACATGATTTATCAACTATAATTTAGTCTAAACTAATTTTAACTAAAGGGAAACTAGTTATTATTAAGACCAAGATGCAACATGTTGAGGTGGAGATACAAAAATTACAAGAGTAAGCTTAACTCTAAATTAAGAGACAAGACTTTACAAGATATGTAGCACCAAAACAGTTGCAATAGTTTAGAAATAATGCCATAAATTAATTGATGACAAAACAAAAGCAACTAAAAGTAGAAAAAGAAAAGACAACTTGGAATGCATTAGCTCTAGATGCTAAAACTTATGCCTATGTTAAAGCCATTACTGCACTAGAAGAAGAAAATAAGAGAATTGCTATTGAAAAACAAAGGTTGAAAAATGTGGAAAAAGAAAAAAATATGCTAGAAGAAAGCATCAACCAGCTAAAAGAGCAGTTTGCCTATGTTAACCTATACATTTGACAATTGGTTCATTAAAATAGAACATTATCAATGAAAGAAGTTCATGTAGCTCATCAAAAGTCTGCCATCTAAATTAGTGCATGGCAAATTGAAGCTTTAAAAAACACAAAAAATTGAAAGAGCATTTCAAAGATCCAAATGAAAAAGGGCAAGATCACCATGGCCATGCATCAAATATCAAACTAGCATGTCTTCTTGAATAGCCTTACTTTAATACATCAAGGAGAGTTGAAGAACAAAAATCTATAGATACAAGATCTTATAGAGTACATAGAGTTACCAACCATACACTATGCCAACTGAGCCATGTTAACAATAGGCAAGCCTAGAACTAAGCTAGAGCAACAACTAATAACCTTGTATTCAATGTATGAGAAGGAGTTTGCAGATATGAAAGATGCTTAGCAAAAGCTACACATAGCTAAATCCAAACTTCAAGTTGTCAAGGCTAGCTATCATGATCAAAAGAATGTTACAACAAAATTGGCCAAGAGAATGAATTATTATCAAGAGTTGTAGAAGATAACTGGAGCTTTTGAAGTTGAACATAACTAATTCATAGCATGATACATAAAGGAAAATTAGATTTTCCCTCAGTTGCCATGTCCTTGGGATGTGCCTACAATAGAAAACATTGTAAAAGTGGCATGGACAACAAATGATCTCAGGACTGAAGAAGAAAAACTAAGGGCTTTATTGAATCAAATTTTAATTTAGAAGGCTAGAAGAGAAAACACAAGAACCATTGATGTAGTAGTAATCGCCACCATAAAAAACAACATAAAGAACTACAGTAGCATTTTTTGAAGATCACATCAAGTTATAATTTTTGTTTGAAAATTTGAATTGTAGTTAATGTTGTCAATCATGCTCTACATGATAATTTTGTAACTCACTCAAATTAAATTGTGGCACTCAAAGTCAGTCAATTATGTCATTTGTATACAAATATGTCATTGAATATATAAGACCCCACATTTTTTATAACAACTTTATCCTCCTTTTGTTTTAACTTGAGGACAAGTTTCTAATTAGTCGTGAGGGTATGATAAATCACTTTATCCTCCTTTTGTTTGGTAAATCAAGAGTGGATACTTATCGCCATTAGACTAGAATAGCTTTACTTTTCTATTTCTTGTAGTTGATAGATCTTATATTCTTTCCACAATGTTTTCCCTTAGCAATTTAAGAGTCTTTCAACATCACTTAATTATATACCTTAATTAGAATTAAACCATATGCTTTGAATTTTGCTAACTCTAGTGGGAAGGTAATGATCACAGACTTGTCATCAATATGCTAGTATACTTATATTGTCCTTTCAATTGATTATGATCTAATCATGTGTATATGCTTGTGACTTGTATAGTTGACTATTTGGAAACTCTCCTCGCTCATCAACTATAGATCATGATACAATCATATATTCACAAGCTTTCTTGTAAGTTTTCATAAACCATGGTTCCCAATAAACTTTGTTTTCCCAATTCCTATGAACTTCAAATTCCAATCGAAAAAAATATCCATATATTGAAGAAAATGGAAAAATAAACATTTCATATGAAGAATGAAAGATCAAAAATGATTTATTAAATAAAAGTAATATGTATTAGAGTACAAGAAGAGCAAAATAAAAATGAATAGTAAAGAGTCATGCAACCTACAAAGACAAAGACATGATGGTATGGGAAGTCAAAATGAAGCATGAACTATAAGAAAGAAACCATCGGAACAAAGAGAAAAGCACATTAGGTGAGTGTGTAATGCACAAAGATATGCATGTGTTAAAAAGACATCTCAAATTCTTGAATAACCATGGTTGTAAAGAGAAAAGGAGCGGTGAAACGTTGAAAAAAGCAAAAGAGAATAAGATTGTGTAAACAAAATTCATAAGACTTTTTGTACACATACAGAAATATGTCAACCCCATTCACAAATGTGTGTAAATTAATTCAAATGAATTCTTGTTCTCATTAATTGTAACATATATATGGCAAAATTTGTAAAGAGTTTTATTTTATTTTACTTTATTTCTTTTTCATAACTACTTTTAAATAGCGAGTCACTCCAATGCAGTGCCGTCCCGTGATTAACAACGAGGACCATGAATAACAGGAACCGTATTCTGCCATTCCGATGGAGAATCGTAGGACGAATAGCTGTAAGCGCAAACCAGTCAATTATCATAAGATTAAGATTCTAACATCTATGAAACAAGATACTGTGAGGCATCAACAGTGTGCAAATTTAGTTCAATCCAAACATCTGTCGCATCTTCAACCACTATTGAAATTTGCAAGCCGAAGGGTAAGTTTCTAACTTACCGCCTCCTTGGCCGATTTCTATGGTGCCGCATGAAATTAAAAAAAAAAAAAATGTCTGCGGTCTTCCGTGGTACTTGGTCGCTTGTAATGGCTATGCTGAAGTAGCAAGAAGGGTGTGGACCAGCAAGACGCCATGTATAAGTAATATAAAAACATTTTCAGTCTTAATGAATCAAGTGTACTATCGCTATGCACTAAGAGTAATAAGGCAGAGTTAAAGGTTCAAATTTGTTTATTTTCAAATTTTCATCATTGTTATGAAAATATACTTACAATTTTTCACGGACCATACTTGACACTAATACATGAGTAATAAAGATAATATAGTACATTTTACAAACTCTCCATCATACTAAACCCTAATGCATGGGTAATAAAAACAACATTGGAATTTAGAGGGCATAGAGTTTTTCATGAGCTTTAAATGAAACGTTGTAAATTTAACATAGAAAACTAAATTCTAAAAGAAAACTGAATCCAAAAAATTATTTTAATAAAATAAAAGGTAGAATTACTTAAAAAATTGTAAAATAGTGAATACATATTATTTGGTGGATCGCTGATTTGATTTGGGCTTTTAGCTTTTTGGTGATTTGGGATTTGTATTTTGTATGCCAAGGCTAAGTAGAAAGCAACATATTCCATTTTAAGTAGCTTGAGGAAGTACACAAAGTAGGATTTCAATGGTAGGATTTACAATTTATCCAGAGGAATAGAATAACATGGTTACAACTTTGAATGTTTCAATGGTAGGATTTATGATTTATCCAAAGGAATAGAATAACATGGTTACAACTTTGAACTCCATGGTATCCAGGATTAGGCAATTGGAATCCACTGTTGAATCCGTCATAAAAAACATACAGTCCATTCCAACCATGATAGAGTTGAAAGATTCATTGTCAAATGTTGAACCAACTCAAGTTCAAACTAATATGGATACTCTGCAATCAAAGTTGGATTCTCTTGAATAAAAAATAACAACTTCTCACTCAAGCTTAGAAACAATTACTAAAAAATACATGAAGATGAAGAAAAACTTGATAAGATTCAAAATCTTTGAATTGTGGGAATTTCTAAAGAATAGGGGGAAGATCTTTTGCAAGTCATGCTAGATTTCTTTATGAAACAAATACACATTTCTCCTACCTTGATAATTATTGCGAATAGACTTAGTCTTAAGAAGAATAAACCTTAGCAAATTTTTGTTCAATTTGTTGATTAGCATGGAAGACATAAGATTTGGAACCATAGAAATATCTTGAAAGGATGGAATATTTGAATTAACAAAGGCTTGACCAAAAAAGACTATGCAAAAAAGTAGGAAGAATGGCAGAAATTTAAACAAGCTTGTGCTAAAGGTAAAGATGCTTACTTGAACTATAAATATATTACAGTCATCAAAGAGAGAGCAAATCCCCCAAAATAGGGATTTTCGTCTATTACATGTGCTTTCTGTAATGTTGAAGGTTCATTGGTTAATAAAGTTGTTGCTTTAAATATTAGTCTTTTCTTTACTGATCTTGATCTATTTACTTATGTTGAAACTTGGGAAGAAGAAAATTCTATTTATTCCAAGCTTTTATATCATTTTTGTTAAAAATAAGCATTCCGATGTGAGGGGTAGACCTTTTGGAGGTATTGCTTCTTTAATTAAAAAGTTTAGAGATCATTCCATTAAGGTGCAGAAAGTTGTAGATAATAATTGATGAATCATGATTCAGTAGGCTCTGATATTGGACCCCTGATATTGGACCCATGATATCAGGTATTCGATATCATGACCTAAGAAGCGATATCGGATACACGATATCATGACTCCTGTGCAGGCTTATAAATACACATGTAGGCATAAGGAGTCAAGGATTTAGTTAGGTAGTTCAGTTAGAAGTTAGTTTTCATTTTTAGTTCTTCTCAACCCTTTCTCCCAGTGCAGGCTTGCAGTGTGATGATTGTAATTGTATGGCACCTTTATTCGAGTGTGACATACTTGGACATGCACATGACCAGAAATAAAGATTGAGATAACTTCATCATTGCAGCATTCACTTAGTTTAATTATTTAATTGTTATTCATTTCTTTCTTAATTAATACTTCTTTACCCTCAACTCCTATCCCTGCTATTAAACGTGGAATGAGTACAACTTAATCACGAGCATTTAAGTGTGACTACTTGGTATCCCAGTAGCGTACCTAGGATATGTGCTTGGTAATCCTAGTAGTAGTCATACACGAGGTCCAAGATGTGTACGGATGATTAAGGAATAGATGGTCATTGCACTTAGGCTAGTTTAGATTCTCTCCCCCTATGTCCTATTAGCTTAACTCTCTCTCCCTTTTCCTCCTAGCTTAATTAAAGTTATTTTCTATTGCCTCTAGGAGTAGCATTAGTTTAGGACTGCATCATACACCTCACTCTGAACTAAACCATACCTGACAAAGCAAATACTAGTCCAAATGGGAAGACAGTGAACTGCAATCAATGAGTAACTATCTAGATACCACAACTAGCCCGTCTACGGAGTTCAATCGGATCGTGCGTGAAACACTCGTATTTGTATGGTCGAGTGTAGGGGTACCTTGCCACTCATCATTGGCACCATTGCCAGGATGGTGCTAGTTATTTAGATTAGTTACATCATCCAAGATTGTTGTAACAAAGCCTTGACGATATATCTTTTAGAAATAAATTAATTGTAAATAATTCACACATAAATTCACAACAATGTCTCTCTCACAAGACTATGATAATGCAACAACTAGTAAGGAAATTCATTGGAGAACCAATGAATTATACAATGATGAAGACGAAGTTTGGAGTACTTAATTTGATGCAGGGGTCTCCTATGTACATAAATGAAGCCAACATCGTCCCAACTCCCAAATTCATAACCTACTTAGTGACGATGAACCCTTGCTAGCCACTAAGAGCCAAATGCATATACAAGAGGCTGTTGAATATCCCGCACGCATTGTAAGGAAAGCTGTCTACCCAGGCTTGATTTAAACAACGTTCCCAAATTTTTAGGAGGTTATAATTTGGATTTGCAACATCATTTACAATCCTTTCATGATGCTTGTATATGGAACAATATTGATAATGGGTGAAAAAAAATTAAGCTCTTTCCTACGACACTCATTGGTCAAGCAAAAGTATGGTACAGGTCATTAAGACCAAAATCAATTCGACATTCGCTGATAATGGTAGAACTCTTCAACGAAAAATATCAAACCTATGCAAGAGTGTCAGCCTTGAGGAAACAAATCCAAGAGTTGAAACAAGTGCAACATGAACCCTTGGACATGGCCTTGGAAAGATATTATGCATTGATAAACAATTACCTGAGCCATGGATTTTCTGAGGAAAGGCTAATGTACCACATCATGGATGGGCTCTGTAATGAAACAAGGGAGACCCTAGGGATGTATGCCTAAGGTCAAGTATACAAGCTACAAACCCACCAAATCCAAGAGCTTATTAAGTGGGTAGCAAAAGAAGAAGGAGAGTTAGCTAGATGGGAGAATGTTGAAAGCTCTCAATAGGACCAAAATCTTGAATTAGCAAAGGTCCATGATCATAAAGAGGAGAAATCAACTCACCACAAGGAGGTGGAACCATCTTTGCCAGTACTACAATCATTGGATGAAGTTGAGGCAAAGATCAATAGGATGATGGAATGGATACATGAAAAATGTGGAGAATATGCCAACATTATTGGAGATAGAGTTATGAAGAACTAGGAAACAAGACAAAACACCTTTAGAAAATCAGAAAGAAGGGTTGAAGAGAATAAGAATTTAACTGCCAATCATACGTATCAATGTAAAATTTTCCTATATGATCACCCCAAGGGCCAATGTCCAATCTTGTCACATTTACATGAGCATTGGGGAAGAATGTTACATCCAGAGTTCGTGCAAAAATACTGTGTTCAATCATAGTGGCAATAATACCAATTGTGGGGGAGGCCATCCCCAAATTGGTTACACCCTTCATACCACCCGAACCTAAGTGCTTATCAAGTTCAACATCCTGTTTCCCCAACTAGGTTAACATCCCCTATCTTGTCACATTATTATTATTCTCCTCAATACTATCAACCTGTATCCTCACCAATAGGACCACCACATTGGGTACCTTACACTTCTCCTCAATTTCAAAATTCTCATCCTTCACCTCCTTCTACATCGCCACCAATTGTACCTAAAGGATTTGCACCACAACATCAACCCACGAACGTTACTTGTGCTTCTACTGTCAACAACAGTGGGAATCCTCCACAACATCATAGGCATCCCTTCTTTAGACGTGACCGTCGAAAGGGACCACATAGTTCCAAAACCACTGCACCCGCCAACTCAACACAAGTCCAACATTGTGGTGCACCTTCCTCTTTGAATCCAACGCCTCATGTTACCTTAGCAGGCCCACCAATCAATACTCCAANGTGAACCCCAATGGGGTAAGTATGACTAGGTCCTAATATTTCCAACATGAAAGGATCGTAGCCTTCCATTTATTAATTCTAGCCATGCTCAACTATTTAGTTATGTGGGGTATCCCCCATTTTAACAATAGAAGAATTAATAAATGTTTTCCTTTTCTTTAATTTTATAATTTTTTGTTTTCTAGTTTTTTATCTTTCAATTATTGTTTTGTCTTTTTGTCTTTTTATGAGTAATCTCATCTACGAATAAAACACTCATGTGAATCATTGGTTGAGATATTGTTCTATGCTATCAAGTCTCAGGTGACTAATTATTTGAACAACGAGCCCGCAACATCCATCCATCCATTCTATTAATAAGAGGTTCTACCCTGGGTACAATGATATTCCTAATCATTAAAACTTAAAGTAATCTTGTGTTCATTATGCCCAGAGTGACAAAGGATGGACTAAGCGGGAATGGCTAGGGGGTGACATCAAGGGGACTTGTGCATTCTCTTTGGTGACATCCATGGGAGCTATAATGTATCTTGGTTGTACTAAGATCCTTGTAGATCTAATGAAAAATGGGAGTAAGAGTAATAAAAAGGCACTCAATAAAGAAACCCAATGCTATTCTAGGGGGTTCCACTGGAAAGACATGTACCCATGCCTAAAGGTAGGTGACTTCTTTGGATTAATAATTTCATTAAAAAAAAGAAAAAAAGAAGAAGAGAAAGTGTGCCAAAGCGGCTAGACAAAAACAAATGTGCCACAAGAAATTCCAAATCACTTCTCCCTTGAAAAAAATGCCAAGTGATCGTATGCCCTGTTGTCATGATGCTCTTATGGTTGTTCATCATTGAATGAAGCAATGTGATGTTACTGATCAGAGGATGGACTTGGTCTTGATTTTGGAGTGATGGGCTAATGACACATTAATCATGCCCTACACTCAAGATTCATTGTGCCCTAGGTTAGTTACCTCATGTCCCAATCTTTGCAATCCCTTCTATGATTCATCCCATCTTGCTATTCAAGAATTTTTGACTTGTATCTTATGTGGCATAGAATTCATACCTCATTGTGGTGGTACCTAACATGTGTGTGTTTTGTTGCATCGGTATAAATTACAATTAACCCTTCTAGTGCTTATGGAAATTTTTAGGTGTGGTTACGGAAGGGCATTATAGGTTGGAACCTACTTTGGGGAGGATCCACTTGTGTGACTTTTGTAATTTGTACTTTTTGCACATCACCACATCATTTTGTACCCTCCAAGTACTTCATTGTCAAATATATTCTTTCCTTTGTCATCATTTTATCAAACATTCCTCAAAACCATTACATGTCCTTTGATGTGTTACCTAAACAAACTAGATCTGACATTAAAATTTTAGGGAAACTTGCTTAAAAAAAATTTCTAACTCTAAAATCACACTAAGCAAAGAATTCAACATTTACTAAAGGCAATAAGTAAGGTATGAAATAATTGAACTTCTTTCAATAACCTTACTAACAATTGATCTTTGTGTGATTATAGATGGCCCCTAAAAGAGGACAACAAGGAGGACCTTCTCAAGGTGCAACTAAATGCCCAGGGGGAGGCAAAAGCCAAGGACCTCATGTAGAACATGCAAATCAGAAGGCATAATCATTCAGCATCCATCATGGAACTCCTATCACTGCACAATCTAGCCAAGAAAAATGTGGAGAGGTAAGGGCCTGAGCCTATGAAGAGGAATAACAGCTATTTGTGCATGGCATGTCAAGGCCAATCAAGTGTTCCTACAACTACCATGTCCTTGGGAGGTGCTGACTCCATCAAACATTGGAGCATCAGCATGGATGGCATAGGACCCCTGAACTAAAGAGGAAAAGCTCCAAGCACTATTGTAGAGCCATCAAATTCCAAAACCTAGAGCACAAGACAAGGGGAAGTGTCCCATGGAGGAACCACTGCCACCAAGAACCACATGAGTTCCTACAAAATTTTGTAATTTTTGTGTCTGTGTCCCAATTTTATTATATTCAATTCTCCACTATGGCATAAATAAATCCCTAGTCAGTTAATAATCCCATACCTATCCACTATGTAATCAATGGGGCTTGTTCTCATTTTTTTTGACTCAAGGATGAGTTTTCATTCAGTCGTGGGGGTATGATGAAACATGATTCAGTAGGCTCTGATATCGGACCCACAATATTGAGTACGTGATATCGTGACCTAAGAAGCAATATTGAATGCATGATATCGTGACTCTTGTGTAGGCCTATAAATACACATGTAGGCGCAAGGAGTCAGGGAGTTAGTTAGGTAGTTCAGTTAAAAGTTAATTTCCATTTTTATTTCTTGTCAACTTTTTCCCAATGCATGCCCGCAGTGTGATGATTGTAATTGTACAACACCTTTATTCGAGTGTGACATACTTAGACACACACATGACTAGAAATAAAGATTGAGATTACTTCATCATTGTAGCATTCACTTAGTTTAATTATTTAATTGTTATTAATTTCTTTCTTAATTAATACTTGTTTACCCTCAACTCCTATCCCTGCTATTAAACGCAAAATGAGTATGACTTAATCATGAGCATTTACGTATGACTACTTGGTATCCTAGTAGCGTACCTAGGATATGTGCTTGGTAATCCCAGTAGTAGTTGTACACGAGGTCCAAGATGTGTACAGATGATTAAGAAATAGATTCTCATCACACTTAGGCTACTTTAGATTCTCTTCCCCTATGTCCTATTAGCTTAACACTCTCCCCCTTTTCCTCCTAGCTTAATTAAAGTTATTTTCTATTGCCTCTAGGAGTGGCACTAGTTTAGGATTGCATCATATACCTCACTCTGGACTAAACCATACGTGACAAAGCAAATACTAGTCCAGATGGGAAGACGGCAAACTGCAATCAACAAGTAACTATCTAGATACCATAACTAGCTCATCTGCAGAGTTTGATCGGATCATGTGTGAAATGCTCGTATTCATATGGTTGAGTGCAGGGGTAGCTTGCCACTCATCAATAACTAATATTTTTGGGTAAAATTTCAGTGCATTTCAAAGGTTCTCTATATTGCTTTTTGTTATTTTGCTTCAAGGGATTCTTCTATTTACAATTCTTACTAATGTTTCACAAGAATATCATTTTTAGTACCTGGGTAAAGATTCAGAGTGATTTTAATGCTTCTATTGGAAAAAGTTAGATTCAAAGGCTTGTTTGAAATTCTCGATTAAAGTTCAATAAAGAGCTCTATTTAGTTCACAAAAGATCATCTACTGATCATATTACAAATTAGAGGGATATTCATTTCTTAGAATGGGGTTGTTCCTTTGAATTTTTAATTCTTAATGGCATTAAAAACTTTCTTTTCTCCTCTCATTTTACCTTTACTAGGTATGAAGGTAACTCTTGCATTGATTTTTTTTTGTCTACTCATGATAATATAGATGCAGCAAAAAACTGTCAATGGGAGAAAAACTTCTAGAATCTCCTCATCATAATGTGAGATTCACTATTGTTGCTTCAATTCATCATATTCATTATAAGAAATGTAAAATTTGTTATCTCATAGAAGACATTCATTAGGATTTTCAACACCACCCTCCTATCACCCCACCCTGTTCCCANCAAAAGAAAAAGCAGCAGGTACTCCCTATGCCTAACCATATAATTTACAAGTGTTCATGCATGACCCGATTGAATTCTATGGGTGGGACTAGTTTGGCATCTAGATCATTAAGTATTGATCACAGTTCACTATCTTCCTACTTGGACTAGTGGTAGCTTGTCATGTATGATTTAGTCCAAAGTGAGGCATATGAAGGTTGATGTTGTTGCAGCTTTATGATAATCCTAATGATGATAAAGAAATTAATTATTTAATCAAATCAACAATAGAAAGATAAATGCTAAACTAGCCTATGGATGATGAGTGTTTGTTCCCAACTTACTATACACATCCTAAACTCGCGTATCCACTATTGGGATTACTAAGTATTATGCTACTAGGTGAACCAAGTAATGATGCTGCTAGGGTTACCAAGTGAATATGTGTTTATACTCAAAACTAGTTGTGCTCATTCTACCAATTCATTAATATGCATGGAAATGTAAATATTAACTAAGTACATGGAATATAAATTGCATTAAAAGTAAATTTAATCTAAGTCAAAGTACTGCAATGAATAAGAATCAATCTTGATATTATTGTTATTCATGGAATGTGTCTAGGTACATTGCCACTCGAATAAGATGTTGTACAACTAACTCAAATCTACACTACAGGCACTCCTTGACTATTCCCTAAGACTATGGAATAAAACTGCAAGGGTTCGGCTACTCTATTGAAAAAAAATGTAAAATACACAATGGGAGCATACATTTTTATAGTCATAGTTAGACACTTTGTCAATGCATCATCCCATGGATCAATAGGTACATGTCGATGTAGCTACGACACCATAGATGCGATGTAGCACCTATGATGTAGTAGCCAAGATAGACATATCGATAAGGATGCTACAATGTAGACACAATGTAGCATCTACAACATTGCATCTATGATCTCTCAACCAAATGATGCTTCATCAAATAGATTCAATAAACATAGATCATAGAAATATTTTTTGTAATTAAAACACACTTAAGAAAAACATGTTTCTCATGCCCAAGAGCTCATCATCCACATAACATGCATGTGTAGCTTTATTTGCAAAGGTTAATCCATTTTCCACTTTATATCTTGAGTCGATGTCAACTCAAACAAAACCTTGTTGATTAAACTTAGTAGTAACAACATTTACTTGGTAACCCCAGGTTAGAGGTTTGATTCCATTAAGCAGCACTAAGTTATAAATTTTGAAAAATTCTATTAAAGAAATTTTGAAATTGATCTAATAGATTCAAGAGGTCTTAATAGATGTAAGTTAAAAATTTTAGTTTTAGTTTCATAAATTTCTTCTAAATTTAGTTGATTATTTATAGTATGTTGTAAATAAAATTTTTTCTTATCTTCCACATTTGACCACAAATTTTCTAACACATGCTACTTAACTAACTTGCATATGTGCATAGGAGTTCTTACTACTTCAAATAAGATATCCCATGTCTTTAGCTATTGTATTCTTCTAGAAATATTATTCTTGTTCTTTTTTGTCCTCAATAACTACTTTGGAAATTTTTTTTTTGCCTAGTTTTTGCCAAATTTGAATTATAGCTAATCAATTAAAAGAGAGCTCCACCTTCTAAGAGTAACATAAACTGAGGTGTTTATTCCTTCATCTTTAATTCATCTACTAAAAATGTTTTTAAAATCTTTTAATAGCTTACTAATTTTTTGCACTAAGGCTTAGCCCCCATACAACACTATAGGATAAAGACATTATGAATATGATTTTAACTAGGGCAATTTCTTGATTGGTTTTAGTAATTTATTCTTATCCTTTATGTTATAAAATGCATTCGTTGTCAAGGGATTTCTCTCTAAATGAAAGAAAGAAGTGTGCCTTAAAATTCAAGATTTATAGTTTCCTTAATCATGTTATATGTAATGTCTTATCATTTGATTGTGTTAATGTGATATTAGAAAGACTTGAAATTTTGATGATGGTTTGAAATTTGATGATGCCAAAAATGTATGGTCAATAGCTAGAGGGAATGAAAGTCATGAGTTGATCCCAATGATAGCTGAGCAAGTGAGGAATTACTCCTTAATGAATGTAACATTGATTCTATTGGGAGAGAGAATACATCAAAAAAATGATGAGATACATATTGGTTTTATTGTGATATTCTCAATTGCATCATCTATGCCTTCTACGACTTCATTTAGAGTAAAGCGAATAAATCATTATCATCATAATCCTAGTCTTGTCATAATAAAATGGGGTTGACTACATGAGTTCTTTTTGGCCATTTATCTCTATGAAGAGCTAGATTTTTATTTGTTTGTGGCTTCTTCAAATTATCTTGAATCATTTTCCCCATGTCTTTTTTGGTCTTTCTTTTGATGGCTTTCCTAAAATAGTGATGTAGCAACATTTCTTTATAGGCTCATTGTTTGATCTTCTTTGCACATGTCCAGACCATCTAAGCCTCCATTCTTATAGCTTATTTGAAATAAAAGCCCCTTCAAGACTTTGATGATTGTATTATGTAGTTTATCTCTTCTAGTAACGTAGTAAAGTGAATAAATACATTAAAAAAATTAAAATAATAATTATCAGCTTATTCTAAAAAGACATTATTATAAAAAGCATAAATTTCATGAAAAGAGAAGTTAAGCAATTGAGAGGCTTTACCCTAAAAATTCTTCTGAAAATTTTGGGCTCTTTTTAATCATGTATAAAAATGGCTCTATTGTTCTTTTAAAAAAATTCTTTTTTTCTCTAAGTAAGCATTTGTAATGCTTCATAAAATTTTTTCTTTGATCCTTATCAATTTTTTTAATGTCCCTTCTAACCTATACATATTCATCATCAAACTAGTTTTTCTAAGCATTATGTTTATGATTATTGGTAAACTATTTAATTGCCTCTAGTTAAATCTACTTCAACTACTTAACATGTACAAAAATTAATTTATAAACTGTTAATTAAACTTTCTATATGTCCTAAAATAATACAATTAACGTTTCTTTAGGTGGTTGAGTTATTATTGATTTCTATAATTGTCTAGATGTTACTAGTATGTTGTTCTTTTATATTATGAATTTACCAATGATAAGTGGCCTAGGTAATTAACTCATTGTCTTCTTAGGCAAAAGGTTGCTACTTTGAATTACACTTAAGACATTATTATATTTCTCTATAATTCTTCTATAGTATCATGTTGGTTATATATCTTGGAGTGTACTTATAGTCATTCTATACTAGCTTTTATATTATAAATTTTATTATTGCTTCTTTTTTTAAAGGTTTTTTTATTTATTATGTTGAATTATTTTTATTTTTTAAGTGTACAGTATCATTCAATATTGATATAGGAGATCATCATCATCATCTTAGCCTTATCTTAATGTAATGAGATCAGCTACATGAATTTCCTTTTGACATTCTTCTCTATGAACTACTAGTTCCTTAGTCGTTTGCAATTTCTTTGTATCATGGTCAATTGTTTTTTCAATATCTTTTTTATCTTCCTTTTAGTGGCTTTTCTAGAATAGTGATGTGATAACCTTTTCAAAAAGCTAATTATCTAATCTTTTTTTGTACATGATCAAACCATTAAATGCTATGTTTGTAACTTATCTAAAATCAAAGTCACCCTAAGCCTTCATCTAATGTATATATTGTACAATTTATCTCTCTTTGTAATATTCAATATCCATGAAAGAAATCATATTTTTGCCACAATAATATGTTGCTTATACCTCTTTTGTATAACCCAACATGTAGCACCATATGAAATTGTACACTTAATTTATCTTTTATATATTTTCTCAATATTAATATAACATATGATATAAATAATAAAACTATAACTAAAACTAAAATTTTATGTCATTTTGTAGATGATAGAAATATACATGCTATGAGTTTTAAAAACATCATTAAGAAAATTGCTAAGTGTTCTTGATAACATTTGAAACAAATTAATAAAAATTTCAAATTTAATATATCACATATGTGTCAAATGTACTCACATGTAGCCAGAAAATGTGGTATTCATCTTCAATGTTATTGTACTACATAGTCAATATATTCATTTTTTATAAGGAATTTTGAGCCATCTACTTGTTTAAACTCTTCTATGATGAGACCATGTTTACATTTTGCTAATTATGTATCACAAATGATAAGGAATAGTAGAAAATAAATAGCCTACATATGAATTAATGTACTCTTGAATATTCCATTTATTAAGCCATAAAACTTCCTCATAAAGACATCCTTTGTTATGGATTTCCATCATTACTTTTTTGGAGTATTTATTTCTTGGTTATCTAGTACTTAAATAAATTTGGAAGACATGGTGTAAGCTTAGTAAGTATTAGAACTACAACCATATTATAGTTTTACAAGATATGCCTAATCAAATTAGTCCATGTTGGACTTTATTTAATGAATGAACTTGTGTTAGTAATTCATCTAGGTTGTGTACCACATGAAGTAAATTTGGTATCATTGTAGTTTCTTGCCTATGTATGTACATTATATGGATTAGAGGGAAGGAGGCTTTGAGCTTATATGGTTTGAATATAAAGAGGAAAAAAGTTTTTAAAAAATGAATTTCTAATCTTAAGAATTTATTTATAGTTGATTATAGATTGCATTAAGCTTTTACAAAGATGTTTTTGAAGAATGACCAATTTGTTTTCCTTTCAATTCCAAAGTTGTATATGAGATTATTACCAGAAATAATTTTATTCATAAAAAATTTAATGAGGTTTAGAAAATATATTTATCATTATACTTTTTGATGAGAAAAAAGGAAGATATTTAGAGAATTCTTATCTTTCTAAAAATTCATATTTTGTATGGTATCTTTTTCATCAAGGTCTTCCTATTAGTACTTGTTTTCAACCTATGAAAATTGTTTCTCCCTAATGTCCTCTTTATGGAAGTGAAAACTCATTTTTTCATATTCTTTTGAGTGTCCTCTTACACAAAATACTTGGAAATGGAGATCCATAGTTATAATAACTTTCAATCAAGCATTAATAATATCTTTCTTGGTGATTAACCTACTTTGTTTACTTCCTTTCTTTACATGTGAAAGTATCTTTGGTCACTTATTCTTTATTTTATTTAGAAGCTTCCATGTGTAGTTAGGTTTCAATAGCAAAAGCATAACTATGATATTTATTTAGGAGTTAAATATTAGATTCTTAAATATTATATTTCAATGAAATCTAAATAATTAATTTCTTTCCTACCATATTAATTTTTTTATTTTTTTTATTTTGGAAGCTCAAGGATAGGAATCTTTTAGCTTTTATTGCTATTTGTTCATTTTTTCTTATTAATTTTTTTTAGAGATAGTTTTCTCCTTCTTTTTACAAGAAACCCTTTTTTAAGAAGTAAAAACTCATTAGGATGCTTCTAAACAAGGATAACACTTATTGCTTTTTCTACCCGAGAGGGAAGGTTTTGTAGGATTGGTTATAAGAATCAAAACCTAAAAATGCATTCCTAAAATTATTGGCCTTTTGCTTTATACTCTCTCTTTATTGATCTATTGCTCCAAATTTTTAAAATATTATTATTCATTTATTTTTTTGGAATTCAACATTCTTACCCTTGCCCTCCCCCACTCCACGCCATCTTGGCCAAGGTCTTCATGTTACATATTCATTTTTAAATGGTTTCATTCCATGATAAGTAGTTGTAATTAGTATAAAAATATCTTTAACAAAAGGGCACATGGTAATTATGGGCATGCATCTTGAGGAAATCTTTAGAGGTTTAACCTAAGGTATTTAAATTGGTAACTTAGTAGTTGTACTAGAAGGGATTTGTGAAACTAGTATAGGCAAGTAATAGAGCTAGGTGAAGCAATATAGGAAGGGACTTGGCCACTTCTTCTGACTAGGTCTAGGCCTAACCATGATGGTAGTATAGGATTTCCTATAAGGGATATAGATGTTGAAGGAAGATAGCTCCATGGAACCCTTAGAGCATGACCTAGATACACATTTAATTCTAGTTTTTTCTTATTAACAATGTTTACTTTTAATTTTTTCTACATTTTCTATATTGTGTTCACTTTGCATGATACTGAATATAACATATATTTGACATTTTCCACGACATTTGAACATGGAATATCATAATGAATATTAAAGTGAACCATGATCCAAGGTAAACTAGAATAATGGGCTCATCACGATTCAAGGACAAACTATAAACTATGATTTAATTTGAATAATGAACCATCATTAAAGTACCATGTCCAAGAGGAATCTTGCTCATGAAAGGAGCTATGATTCCAAATGAATGAAGAAGTAACAAGATACATTAAATATAGGTGATTCTAATAAGATAAGAAGGTGAAGTTCCTCCAAGTAATTCTTACCCATTTTTTAGTAGTAATAGGTTTTTCCTTAGTCATCTAAAGATCCAAACTCTTTAAGTTCCAATATAGGAAAGTAACCAAAATTATATTTAACATCTTCCTGATAAGGTTAGAGATTATTTTCCTTAAGTCTTAAGAGATTGATTCTTGCCTTTTCTAAACACGATATTTTATATCTATCTAGGTTTGATTTATTACCAAATTTATAGAAATCAGCTAGAAAACCTAATTAAATTAACACAAGGAAATTGCACTAATAATAGATTCCTTCTACTTGATAAATAAGTGCTATAAAGAGAAATTAACATTCATTAGTTAATAATGATGTACCTTGCATTTCTAACCACTTTTTATAGATAATATAGACTAAGCTTGATAATCCTTAGTGTTAAAATCATGATTTAGGAAATGAATATGTTAATGTCACACCTTAAGAAATCTTGCACCTTGATTACACTTAATCATACCTTTGCATATCATAAGTGTAATTAGGAAGACAATGAATGATTGTTAAGGAAAGTTCACTTCCTAAAGGCTAGTGTACCGGAAGACAAGGGGTCCATGGAATTCAACTGAATCACACGTGAACACTTAGTGATTCATATGGTTGAGCATAGGGGTATTCGCTGCTCATCATTGGTGCTGTTGCTGGGGACTCTTTTTGTTTGAAATTTGCACTATCTAAGCATAGTAAAAATCATTAACATCATTGGAAAAATCCTAAGATCAAAAATCATTATAAAAATAAATATAATAATTTAAGCACACTGATATCTTATTTTAATTGCAAAATGTCTTCTTCTCACAAGCACGATGATACTAAATTTCCAATGCCTTAAGAATGTAGGATGGTATATACTTATCTCGATGAGTATGTACCTAACTTCACCTTCATCTTGCCTCAAGATGAACAATTGTGGTGATGAGATATGAAGGGTAACATTGTAATGCCTTTTGATCAATCTATGTCCAAGATACTACTCTAAACCCTTAGGAGGTTGGACATCTAGGATCTTCAAGAAGAGTACGTTGTGCATGACCATGACTACTAGGACTACCATCCCATTGAAACACAACGTAGGAGAGATTAACACCAAGAGAAACACCATAAGGCTTTAAAGGGGAAATGGTTCATGAATCCCTTGTTCCTTATCAACTAAAAAAATAATGAGGATCCTCCCTCTAGGGGTTCTTAACATGAAGATTCTCCACCCCTTGATATTGATGATGGATGCTTGAACTTGAATATGTAGTCCACTATCAACAATCTAAGTTTAGGTAAAAGTGGGAGTCAAGGTAGGGGCTTGGGAAAGCATTAAGACAATAAGAAAGCTGATGAATGTGAGCATGAAAAGCGTAGAGGAGGTGGTAGATACCATGGTGGTGGTAGTCCTCCTCCCTCTTCACCCTCTTTGTCTACATCTTCTCCTTTCTCTTCTAGCTCTGACATATGACATAGAAAGAACAACCATGATGAAGGTGAACAATGGGACAATAATGATTGTAGGGCCCACCATGAATGAAGGGGTAGTATAGGACATCATAGGAATCATCAAAATAATGATGATGATGAGCCTTTTCTGGAAACTTGAAGCATGCTAAATATTGTAGAGGTAATAAAAATTCCAACCAAGCATGTGAAAGATAGTCGGATCAAGTAACTTAACATGAATAATATCCCTAGATTTGAGGGGGGATATAACTCTGATATGAAAACATATCTTCAAGCCATTCATGATGCCTATGCCTTATAGAATATTGAAAATGATTGGCAAAAATTAAAGCTATTTCATAGGACATCCATCAAGGAAGTAAAAAGCCAGTATTGGTCGTTGGAGTTGGAATCCATCCATAGGTGAAGTACAATGCTAGAGTTGTTCAATGATAAATACCAAATGTACTCCTGAGTGTCTAATCTAAGAAGGAAAATCTAAGGGTGGAAGCAAGGAACACATGAACCCTTGGATGTCACCATGGATAGATACTATTCTCTCATACACCGATGCCTTGACCATGGTTATTCTCAATGGGAATAACGTCTCCACATCATAGATGGACTCAAATAAAAAATGAGAAGAACTCTTGGGGTTTATGCCCAATGAATACTATCAGAACTTAGAGCCTATTAGATCTAAAGGTTGATAGAGCAGGTAGTAAAAGAAGAAAGAGAGTTGAGGAAATGGGAAAGTGTTGAGAAATATAACCAGGATCATTCCATTAGAAAAAGGGAGGTTCGCTTTTGCAACACAAAGAAGGGGTCATCACTTGATGAGGTGGTGCAAAAAAAAACCTTACCAATAAAAAAATTTATTTTTGATATATTGGCCAAGGTTGATAAATTATGGACTCTTTGGACAAAATATTCCAAAATTCTCTAAAAATCATAGAAGAATTAAGACATCAAAGTAGTGATGATGATCACAAGAGATGGAAAGAAGCTAAACATGCCTACCAAAGGGGTAAGGATAAGTTGTGGTAGTAGAAGATGTTGTGGGGTCAGAATCAGATGATGATGATGGATGTGACATCTACCAATAAAAACATCCTAAAGGATGTTGCCCTATCATGTAACACTTGTAGGAGTATGGGATGTACACATTGAATTCTAGATTGGCAAGAAGACAAGCACCTACAAGATTGCCTTATCCTTAAGGTAATCCAAGGTAGTTCCACTAGCAACAACAAGCTTATTATCTAAGTGGGGCTCCACCATAGCCATATGAGCAATACCAGTAGTGGTAACACCCACATTCATGGGGGATGCCACCACCAAAGCAATAGTACCTTTATAGATAGCCAAATCCATATGGGTACTATGTTTAGCAACCAATGTCTCCACGTGACTCTTCTAGTCATGCTTCTTTTAAGCATCACTACGATCCTCCAGAGTATTACAAAACTTATTCTCCATCTACTAGAGGGGAAATCCCATATCCCTAGCACCCTTCTCATCTTTTTGCATATACCCCTCCAACCTCAACTCAATTACCGATTTCTCTATCAATGTAAGGAGAAATTTTGCCTTAGCCATAACAACGCAACATAATGAGGCCTATTAACTTATAACCAACCCCTCAGTTGAGTGGTTCAAAAACTAGATCATGAAAAAGATCTTTCTTTCCAACCAATAGCCCAACTAAACCCTCACATACACCTATAGCAAGAAACCTTTCTTCTCCATCTCCCTATGCATCTAATCTATTCAATTCCTCTTCAAATTGAACACCTCCCAAAGTGCATAGCATCATGTTAACTCATGTGGTAACTAATTAGATAAAATCTAGTCACCTTCTCAAGAAACTATCTAATTCTAGAAGTCCCTTTATTTACCTTCAAATTGTTGGGAACGAGCCTTGCAAGGCTCTTCTGGATTCAAGTTCTAGTGTTAATATGATTTTCCATGAGATCTATAAAGCTTGGAACCTACCTCCACTCAAGAAGAACAACATCCATCTCAAGTTGGCTGATCAGTCTATCATTGTTCCCTTGATACTGGTGGAGGACATTATGACCATTGTTTATGCGTGGTTCTACACTGTGAATTTCCTAGTGATCTGAGTAGACAATTGTAAGGAGGACTTTCCAATCATCATGGAAAGAGCTTGGCTGAGCACTATTGATGCATAATTGGGATATGAGAGATTTCCTCTGAAATATCTAAATAAAATTCATTTAGAAAGATCGAGAGGAAGAAAGTTCCATGCATCATGCACAACGATACAAGGTGCAACTGTGTGCAGAAATTATGGATCATTAATAGTATATCTATCAAAGCATGTAGTTAGTGTTTTGATATATATGAAATTCAAAGGTGCCTATACAGAGCAGCCACAAAGTAGGAGGGCACTGGTGGTTGATAGTTAACCTTAAGAGTAGCTTAAGACTTTGCATAGAACTTGTTGAGAGCCTAACATGTGCCTATGTAGAAGGCATGGATGAACTAGAGCAAGTTCTTCACCAACTCTCTAATGATGCAAATGATAATACCTATTGGGAAGTGTTGGAAATCCTTGAAAATTTTAAACAAGAGCCTTGAGAGTTAAAAACTCTACCTACTGGCATGGAATATGCTTTCTTAAAAAATGAGAAGTTAGTAATAATCAATGCTAATCTTGCTCCTAAATAGAAATAGATGTTTTTGAAGGTGGTTAATAAATGGTCAACAACATTTGCTTGGTCATATCTTGAACTCATAGGGATTGATCCTAGGATATGCCAACATCATATCTACACTAATTTAGCCATGAAGCCAAAGAAGTAGCCGTAGCAATAGTTAAATCCCAAATTGAAGTAGATTATCAAAGAGGAAATTGAACAACTCCTCAAGGTGGGATTTATCTATCCTATTGTGGATAGTGAGTGGGTTAGTCCATTCATGATTGTGTCCAAGAAAGGTGGCAAGTGGTGAGTCTACATCAACTTCTAACTATTGAACATGGCAACATTCAAAAATCACTTCTTGTTGCCATTTGTGGATTAAGTGTTAGACACTATATCTGGGCATTGCTATTATATTTTTTTGGATGGTTATAATGGCTATAACCAAATCTAAATCATGCTAAAGGATTAGGAAAAAACAACATTCACGAGTCCCTAGGGGACTTTTGCATATTGAAAGATGCCATTTGCCCTTTGCAATGCCCTTGCCACATTCCAAAATCTGGTCTTAAGTATTTTTCAGCAGTAGATTAGTAGCTATTTGGAAGTCTTCATGGATGACTTCTTCACCTACAAGGCTACATTTGAGAAAGCCTTAAACTACCTTGAGCAAGTGCTTAAAAGGTGTGTGAGGATGAACCTTTAGCTTAATTGGTAGAAGATCCATCTGATAGTCTAGGAGGGCATTGTACTAGGGCATAGAATTTCTTAGGCAAGGATTGAGGTTGACCTTCAAAAGATTAGGGTCATCCAAGGAATAACTCACCAATTGGAAACTATTAAAGATGTTTGGTCATTCCTTGGACACATTGGCTACTATCGAAAATTCATTGAGAATTTTTCTAAGATTGCAAAACCACTAGTCGAGCTTACAAAGAAAGATGCTCCATTCATCTAGAGCAAGAAATGCAAAAATGCATTTCAAAGCCTCAAGAAGAAGCTCATAGAGACTCCAATTCTATGAACATCTCACTAGTCTTGACTATTTCATATAATGATAAATGCATCAAATTATGCCTTGGGGGTCATGCTTACATAGTTGGACAATTAGAAACGGCCTTATTACATCCACTATGCAAGCCTAAGCATTATGGGTACATAGCTAAACTACACCACCATAACAAAATTAATGGCAATGGTGTTTGGCTTGGAGAAATTCAGGCACTATGTGCTTAGATACAAGGTGTTCGTGCACATGGACCATAGTGCAATTCACTTCTTGATGAATAAGCCAACAGTGAGCCCCATATCATATGGTGGCTAGTGATCTTGTACAAATTTGATCTTATGATGGTAGATCAAAAGAAAATTGAGAATGTGGTCATTGACCACTTGCCTTAGTTGAGATGGGACAACAAAGAGAAGAAAAGCCTGCTATCTGATCAATTTCCTAATGAACTTCTCTTTGTTGGGGCTATAACTAAACCATTGCCCACTAAGTCTAAATGGTATGCTGTCATTCTCACCTATCTTCTCACTTAAGAGATGCTACAAGAGCTGAATTGTAAGAAGAAACAACAGTTTCTTCACTAGGTGAAATGCTTCATGGAGATCAATAGGCACCTTTACAAGGTGTGCGCAGATGGCTTGGTTCATTGGTGTGTTCTTAATGCTGATCAATTATGCATTATCCAAGATGCTCATGAGGGTCCTTATAGGGGCCACTATGCAGGGAGACACATGACCATTAAGATCTTGATGGAAAGATATTATTGAACAACACTTTTTAGGGATGCTCACCATTTTGTCAACTCTTGTGAATGTTGCTAACATTATGGTAGAATGAATGCTTGTATGGAGTGATCTCAATAGTGGATTCAACCACTAGAATTATTTAACATTTAGGGCATTGAATTCTTCATCCATCTAGGGCATACATAATCATCATTTTTGATTACTATATAAAATGGACAAAAGTAGCAACTATCATTGACAATACATCTTATATTGTTACTTAGTTTGTACAATAGATTATTTTAAATAGGTTTGGTGTGTCACGTGCACTAATTTCTAACAACGAAATCCATTTTATAGGCACTACCTTTCAAAAGCTCATGCAACACTTGGGGGCTGAGCATAAATTAACAACACCTTACCACCCCCAAGCCAATGGTCAAGCTAAGGTTAAAAATAGGAAAATCACTTAGATCTTAACAAGAACAGTTAGCAAATATAGAAGAGATTGGAGCATGAAACTCAAAGATGTTCTCTGAGCCTACTGTTTCACCTAGAAGCTCCATATAAGCTATTCTCCTTATGAGCTGGTGTATGGAAAATTGCCAACTCTTTCTATTCAATCTGAGCTCCATACACTTTCAATAGCCTGTGACCTTGACCTTAACTTATGTCTAGCATAAAAATAAAGATTAATGAATCTTAACCTACTAGATGAAAATCGATTTGTGGTCCTCTCATCTAACGAGTTACATAAGGCATTTAGCAAAAAGTGTCATGACATTAGAATTAGGAAAGTCAAATTTCAACCAAGAGATAAGGTCCTCTACTAAAACCTCACACATGTATCTAAACTAATTAAGTTTCAGAAATTGTGGAAAGGGCCTTACATCATTTACAAAACCTTTCCTTCTAGGGCCATGTTAATCTACAAACTTGAGAGCCCAAATAAAAAGCAATTGGTCAACACACAACAAGTCAAATCTTTCCATAAGCTTAAGCAAGCTAGTGCAATAAACACCTCATTAGATGGACAACTACACTCAATATTTTGGATCTTCTCCTTTCTACTTAGTCATGGAGGAGATGGCCATCTATTGTAGTCATTATAGTGACTTAGTTTTTTATCTTTTTGTTTTACACCTTGTTATTTTTACAAATTTTTATTTTACACATTCTTTATCTTACATCTTTTTATTTTTACTTTATTAATTTTTTTCAATTTTTTTACAACATCATTAGTATGTTTTATTTTTCTTTAATATTTTACAATTTCTTGTGTATTTTTCTTTATTTTGGTCTGATTTTCTTATTGTGTTCTAATAATAACATGCCTTATTGCCAACTGTGTATAGTGTGGTTTGCTTGATGTGGACATGTGCTATGTGGTTATTTGATTGTTGGTGTCTGGATTATAGTTTTGAATTTTGTTACTGATAACAAATACATGGTTTATTTTCATGAAATAGGCAATGAGTTCACAACATCTACCCATCCACAAACTCTATGGTTTTCCTTGTTTTGGAAGTATGAGGTCCCTTTTCTTTAAGTAAAACTTTAATGAACTTGTGACCTTTGTAGTTTTTGAACTTGGAAAGGATTCAAATGCTTGAACAAGGTGTGACTTCAAGGGAACTCAATACTCTTTGTATTCTTCTACTTACTTGGATGCATGAGTGTTTTCATGGATTTCTTACCATTCAATGTCAACCAATAACAGGAAGTTAAATAAGTCTTTACATGGTGTGGTTCCTATCCAAAAATTCAAAAGTAAAAAGATGATGGAAATTTAAAGCATAGCCCTTAGATAAAATAAATGGGCTATAAGCATTCATTATGGGACTAGAAAGACATGTTACCCATGCCTAAAGGTTCTCTCTAACTAAGGTTCTCTCTCACTTCCTAATTCTCTTTTCTTCTTAATAAGGAATGATGGTTGTTCTATGGAAGCACTCTTGTGTCTCAAGGGGATGGAATAGTCTTAGAGTGGTGATGCAAAGTCATTGAATGTGGTTGGTTTTGGTCTAGACTAAGGATGGATTTTGTTAGGTTAGTTAACCATAAAATTCATGAGGGACTTCATGTGATCTTAATTGGGAATTCCATTCCACTTTCTCTCTCTCATCCATCTATGTTTTCCATGCCTCACCTCACTACCAGTGTTCATGTCCTTGTTTGATATCTTGGTTTGATGTGTTGAAATTCTTAGGTAGTTTCTTCTAGGTTTTTGTACTTAACTTTCGGTAACCATTAATCACCCATGGACCCTATGGAATCCTTAGTTCGAGGATATGCAATGGCAACAAAGGACATGTGCCTACTTTGGGGAGGACCCACTTGCATACCTTTTGGTTAGGTTAGTTAAGTTCTTTATCCTTAGACATTCTGACAATCAAATCTTTTTGCTTGTCCCATTGATGACATCTAATTGTGTGCATCTTCACAATGTTTTTTTTAGCAAAATCATCTTTTTTGTTGTTGTGAATTCTTTAACCCTCTTGAAGCATTTAATGGTGAACCACTTATCCATTTCACCCCATTTTTCAATCTTCTCACTATCGGAAGTACACTTTATGTCGTTGGGACCACTCAGGATTTTGTTTGACAAATAATTTTTTTAAATTTGTCTAACTTCCACAAAGTTTTAAGTAAAGACTAACACTAACATCATCAATCCATGAAGTGAAATCCTTTCAATGAACTTTGATGGCTGCAAAAAATCAAATACTATTAAAAGAATTAATCCACCATAATCATAACCTAGCCAAGTGTAATTGCTAACGAGAAAAGATACCTAAAAGCTATAAGTTACACATTACACACTAATTCGTGATTTTATTATGATTATAGTGGGAAGCATGGACTAGAGGCAGGACTGTCTTCACCAAGGAATTAGTAGTGACATCATGCTATGAGGTCCCTTTATGATCATTGAATCTTTTTCCTCATTCTTTAGTTGCCAAAGGAGTTGGATGTCAATTTTGGCAAGGGTGTTCAATTATATTGTCATGAACATCCAATTTTGTAAAAGATTATAAATCCATATACTTGAGGTACTTAGAATCTATTTATTTTGTTTGAGTCAATTTGCATGTTGGTCAATAATCCCATACCTTCTTAATATTTTGTAAGGAACTTGTTCCTGCTTTTGTTCACTCGAGGACAAGTTTTTATTCAATTGTGGGGATATGATGAAGTGTATTTTGTCTAGCTTCACTATTGAAGCCTTGATATCAGATACTTGATATCAGGGACCAAGAAGTGATGTTGGATATTCGATATCATGAAATGTATGCCAAATTATAAATATAACACTTAGACACATGGTTTGAGGGTCATATTAGTCATAGCATACCAGAGCTCTTGCAGTTTTTCTTCCCCAGAGTTAGAATATTTTCCCAAGTGCCTATAGTAAGAGTCATTAAGTATGTGTATCTTTATTCAAGCACTACTGTACTTGAGCATGACAGTGTGTGCAACAATAAGGTGAGCTTTCTAGTAAACCTTGTATCACTTTGGTGAGATTAAATATTTTCTTTATGTAATTTCCTTTAATGCTTTAAGTAATTAAGCTAAATTAAACTAGATTAAATAAAAATTAATTAAGCACATTCCTATGACCACTTCAAGCATGTGCATGATGGTTGGTAATCCTAGTAACACTTAAAGTTTGGTAATATAGTGGCGTTATAGGTATTTAGGCTATGTACGGAAAGTGGGACTGAATGCTTATGTTAGGATTATTAGAACTTAGATGGTTAGATTAAATTAACAATTAAAATACTTCATTATTTTCATCCTTTATTTCAAGCACCCAAAACATAAAACATAAAATAATAAAAATCATATGCCTCGATTACACTTAACCATACCTTTGTACATCACAAGTGTAATTGGGAAGACAACAAATAACTGTTAGGGCAAGTTCACTTTCTAGATGCTAGTGTACTAGAAGACAAGGGGTCTATGGAATTTAATTAGATCATGCATGAACCCTTAGTGCTTCATATGATTGAGCGTAGTGGTATTCACTGCACATCAATAGTGGTGTATGCTTTGGAAAAGTTTAGGCACTATGTGCTTGGATACAAAGTGTTTGTGCACAATAACCACAATGCTATTTGCTTCCTGATGAAGAAGCCAATGGTGAGACTCCATGTTATATGGTGGTTGGTGATGTTACAGGAATTCAATCTTATGATGGTAGATTGAAAGGGAACTAAGAATGTGGTCATTGACCATCTCTTGGTCAAGATGGTATAATAAAGAGGAGGATAGCTTACTCTCTAATCAATTTCCTAATGAACTTCTCTTTGTTGGAGCAATTAATGACCAAGTGCCTACAAAACCAAAATGTTATGATGGCATCCTCACTTATCTCCTTACTTAGGAGTTGACATAAGATTTGGACAATAGAAAAAAAAATAGTTTCTTCATTAGGCTAAGATCTTCATGGAAATCAATGGACACCTTTACAAGGTGTGTGTTGATGGCCTGGTACATTAGTGTATCCATGATACTGATCAATTGTATGTTCTCAAAGATGCTCATGAGGGTCCTTGCAGAGGCCATTATGTAGGGAGATGCATGGTCATTAAAATCCTGATGGCAGGGTACTATTGGCCAATAATCTTCAGGGATGTCCATCAATTTATTTGATATTGTGAATGCTATCAACAAGATGGTGAGATGACTGCACAAATTGAGGGACCTTAGTAGTGGATCCAGCCATTGAAACCATTCAACATATGGGGCATAGACTTCATGGGTCCCATCATGCCCATGTTCAATGAAAGGGTGTACATTATTATTTCCATTAACTACTATACTAAATCAGTAGAAGCAACACTTGTTGTCAATTGTACATCACCCACTACTGCTTAGTTTTTTCAACAACACATTGTAAACAGGTTTGGGATGCTATGTGCATTGATTTCTAACAATGAAACCCATTTCATAGGCATCAATTTTCACAAGCTCATGCAATTCTTAGGGGTTGAACATATATTAACAACACCCTATCACCACTATGACAATGGTCAAGTAGAGGTTACTAAATATAGGAGAAACTGGAGCACAAAACTCAATGATGTCCTTTAGGCCTACCACTCAACATGGAAACTCCCTATAGGCTACTCTCCCTATGACCTGGTGTATAGGAAACTACCAATGCTTCTTATTCAATCCAAGTTCTGTACACTTTCAATAGCCTATGACCTAGATCTTAACCTGAGTCTAGCACAAAGAGAACGATTAATCAACCTTAATGTGCTAGATGAAAACCAATTAGTGGCCCTATCATTGAATGAAGTACATAATACATTCAACAAGCAATGAAATAACCTAAAAATAAGAAAAGTTAAATTTCAAGCTGGAGATAAGGTCCTCTATTGGAACCCTACACGTGTTCCACAACGAATTAAATTTCAAACATTGTAAGAGGGGTATTATAAAATTGACAAAACCTTTCCTTTCGGGGCCATGATAATCTACAAAACTAAAAGCCCAAATAAGAAAAAGGTGTCTAACATTCAACAAATAAGACCTTTCTACAAGCCCTAGCAAGTTAGTGCAATGAATACCTCATCAGATGGACAACCTCGCTCAATCTTTTGGATATCCTCTTTTCAACTCAGTCATGGGGGAGATGCCCATCCATGGTAATCATTTACATAGCTCCTTATTTTTTTTTATTTTCTATTTTTTTGTTTTACACATTTTTATTTTAAACTTTGTTTATTTTACACCCTTTTGTTTTATACTTTTTTTATTTTACACCATCATTGGTACATTTTATTTTTCTTCAATATTTTACACTTTCTTATATAGTTTCCTTTATTTTTAGTGTGATTTTCTAGATATCTACTAATAAAGTGCTTTTTTCCAATAGGACATAGTGGTGTTGTAGCTATTGTTAATGGTGGTTTGTACTTATTTTTTTATTGCTAATGTTTAGTTTCTATTTTTGAATTTTGGTATTGATAACTAAGACATGGCTTCTTTTTCATGGAACAAGTTGTGAGTCCATAATATCCACCCATCCACAAACTCTATGGTTTTTCTTGTTTTGGAAGTATGAGATCCCTTTTCATTACAAAAAGCTTTAACAAATTTGTGACCTTGGTAGTTTCTAGACTTGGAAAGAATTTAATTGTTTGAACAAGGTGTGACTTCAAGGGGACTCAATACTCTTTATACCCTTCTACTTACTTAGGTGCATGAGTTTTTTCATGGATTTGTTATTGTTTTATGTTAACCAATAATAAAAAGTTGAATAAGTCTTTGCATGATGTGGTTCCCATCTTGAAAAACACAAAAAATAAAAAAATAAAAAAAATGAAAAAATGATGAAGAACAAAAAAAACAATGACAATGGGAATTTAAAGCACACCCTTTAGAAAAAATAATGGGCTACAAGTACTAGTTATGGGACTAGAAAGACATGTTACCCATGCTTGAAGATTCCCTCTAAGTAAGATCCTTTTTCACTTTCTACTTCTCTTTTCTTCTCTACAAGGAATAGTGATTGATCTGTGGGAGCACTCTTGTATCACAAGGGGGTAGTTTGGTCTTAGAGTGGTAATGAAAAGTCACTGAATGTGGTTGGTTTTGGTCTAAACTAAGGGTGGATTTTATCACATCATTTAACGACAAAACTCATGAGGGACTTCATGTGACCTTAATCGAAAACTCCATTCCACTTTCTCTCTCATCCATTTATTCTTTCCATGATCCACCTCATTGTCGGTGTTCATGTCCTTATTCAATGTCTTGGTTTGATGTGTTTGAATTCTTAGGTAGATCATTTTCGGATGTGGTCCTTAACTTTCATAACCATTAATCACCTATGGGGTTCACGGACTTCTCAAGTTGAGGATATGCAAGGGAAAAAAAGACATGTGCCTACTATGGGAAGGACCCACTTGCATATCTCTTGGTTGGATTAGTTAAGTACCTTGTCCTTAGACATTCCTCCAATCCAAACCTTCATGTGCCTCATCTGATGCATCCAATATTCACTCTTTAAGGTAATTTCTTTAATGAAAACATTCTCCACCTAATTTTTTAATTTTTAAACTTTCAACAACCCTCTTTGATGATTCCATCAAATTCTTAGGCTTTTTAGAACTCCATGAACCCCACTTTCATCATAAACCTTTGTGTATTTTTTGAGAAATTCAAGTTGAAAGATTTTGTTTATACCCTTTGTAAATGGCTACCTATCAATGAATCCCCTATGTATGCAAGATCCTATATACGATACCCCATTGATGTAGCACAAAAAATAGTATATATATACATGCATACACTTCAAATTTTTTACATTTCCTTTAAAACACCAGAGGAGGTTTTATAGTTTTCAAAACCTAGAACCTCCTAGTAGTCATATCTTCCTAACCATTTGTCCAAATCACTTCATTCTTTGACCCTATAGCTACCAGAAGTAAGTTCTTAGTCATGGGGATCACAAACCTAAGGTTTTTGACAAAAAAATTTTCTAAATGTTTCTAACTCCCATAAAGGTGTAACAAAGAAACCAACATGAAAACATCAAATTACAAAAGTTAAATCCTTCCAACTATCTTCTGTAACACTTTGAACTTAAAAACTAATAAAATAATACTAAAATAGCCAATCTACCATGGCCCAACCTTAACCAAAGTGTAACTAACTAACGAGATGAGGTATCAAAACATTATAAGTTACACATTATATATACTAATCTCTGGATGTGTTGTGACCATAGATGGCACCAAAGGAGAAGCACAAAAAGGAAGCAGAACCATCATAGCCATAGGAAAAATGATCATAAGTGGAAAGGGGCCAAGAATAGACCCAACAATAATAAGTAGTAACCTATGCTATAGGACTTCTTAGGGAGGAGCCCAAAGTGAAATCTGTCCATCAGATTCTAGAACAAGTAGTAGTGATAGAGAAATCCCACTAAGATGAGGCACTAGGTCCACAAGAAAACCTTGAGGTGACCTTAATAGAATCCTATCTTAAGTAGATTAAGTCAAAGGAGGTTCAAAAAATGGTGCTCCAAGAGTTGAATTTTAGCTCTTTCTTAGAGCAAGCACCTTAAGAAGTACAAGATCAATTGAAGATCTCTCCCATGTGGCTGATCATCACTTCTAGTAGGGAGTAATACATGAGAGAGACACTCTTATTTTGGAATAACATGTAGGCTAGTTCAATAGTTAAAATCAAAGAAATTTTAGTATCCTACTTGGTGTAGGCCATTTCAAAGGCACTTAGGTTGCCAAAAATTAAGGTGAATCTTGCTAAGATTCTAATATAGGTAGACTAGAGAATTGATAAAGAATGGATACAGTAGTGTTATGACAATGACCATAAGGTGTTTTGTGTGCTCACATTAGTAGAGAGAATCTACTACAAGATTATGGCTTTTCACCTCAATCTAATAGTGAGGGCAAGTTAGATCATTCCTTCTCCACCAGTGCATGTGCCACTCTAAGTGGTAGATTCTCTATCAACCTTCCACAACTAATCTATCTTGAGATAGAAAAGCACTTCAAGGAGAATAAACACGGAAGGAAGACACTCCCCTTTCCATGCCTCATCAGAAAGCTATGTTGAAGGGGAGGAATAACCTACTATAAAAATAATGAAGCTTGACATGCTCCATCCACTAACTAAATAGAGATGATGAAGGACAAAGTCTCTATGTAAGTCATCCAAGAAGAGGAGTAGAAACCACCAACTTTACCATCCATTCAACAAATAGTGCTAGATATTGCTACAACTTCTTAATAGTTGCACGAACTTTGAGAATGGCTCTTAAGTGAGCAAGAGCAATAAGTAGGAACAAGTGGTGATGATCCATCTATGTATCGGCCAACAATGAGTTACCTAAATGAAGTGGCTTGAATAGTTAGCTAGATGGAGAAAGGTGGACCAATATTTTTAGCCTAAAGAATGCAGTTGCCGACAAGATCAAATCCTAGTGCTTGAGAGGTAATGGTATCCCTCTCACAACAACAATAATTTCTAGAAATCTTGAGGAACACTGCTACTTTTTTAGTGTGCTTGGAGGAGGGTGAGGGAGAAATAGTTTTGGTCATGCAATACTAAGGGCAAGAGATAGTAGTGAAGGTGATTGCTAATAGAATTGCCAAAACACTAAACATACTTGCAACATCCATACTAAATGTCTCTACACTTAAAGATGTGCAGATGCTCACATGGATAGTAAGAAGAAAGTTGAGTGTAGCACAACATGAACAATTGCTGAATTGACTAGTGGGAATTGGGCAATTGATTTTGGAAATCTTCGATCTTCCATAAAAGATAATTGTAATCCAGTCAGAGCTATTTGGAGCAAGGGGCAAGAACATTAGTTTGGAGGGGCAATTCAAAATAGCTAAAGAGCTAAATGAATTCTTGGCTATATAGGTTGCTAAACTAAGAGCCAAATGGTTGATCTTACATTCCTCAACCTAGCGCAGAGGATGAAGCTCTTGAACTGCTTCACACAAGATTGAAAAGGGTTGAGGGTGCAATCAAGATAGCAGTGTTCTATCGATCCTTAGTAGAGGCCACTCATCATAAAATTCAAAAGGCCATGGATAAAATCTATCAGGAGAATGTACAATTGACTATAAAGAATCATCGCCTATGAAATGTTGATGCACAAAAATAGCAGATGACATATTTCATTCATCAATAGTAGAAGTAGCTAGAAAAAGTGAACACTAAGTTGAGGAGATTGGCAGTAGAAAATATAAACCTCTCCATGGAGAAGGTCTGTGTTATTCATCAAAAGACTGTAATAAAAGTAGTCACCTACAAATTAGAGGCTTTCAAATTTAAGAGAGTCAAAAATCACTATAGTGATTAGGTTGGTCTACAGAAAGAAGTTAATGAAAAACACATCTAGTTGGTGAAGGCAAAAGTAAATGAGACCCTCTAGCAACTCCAGCAAGGAAGAGAGGTATGGTAACCTATCATTGATGAGATAGATGCCTATAAGAAAGCAAAGCTCTGCATGAAGGATTTGTAGATTGAGAAGATGACAGAATACATGGAGCTTGCCAATCTTCGTATGATCATGGTCTAAATTAGAGAAACAAGTGGCCAGCTTGTACTTGTTGTATGAGGTAGAGTTCAAGTATCACAAGGACACCAATTAGAAGCTTGTAGTGGCAAATGTAGAACTCAAGGTCATTAATGCAAAGTTCACTGATCAAAGATCAACTATTGAGAACTTGTCTAAGAGGATGAACGACTACTAGGAGTTGTAAAATGCACTCAAAGTGTTTGATATCAAACAAAAGCAATTCATTACCTGGTTTGTCAACGTGAAGGAGTTGTTCCCAGTAATGCACTATGCATGCGAGTTGTGGTGATGCTGCGTGGACTTTGAATGATCCTTGAATTAAGGAGGACAAGATGAAGGCATTGTTGGATGCCTTTTGCCTTCTACTAGAAGTGGAAGCTATAGTAGGACAACCACAACTACCTCAACCACTGCATGCACTTGAAGCAAGAGAAGGTCCTTTGAAATCTCAAGAACCTCCACTACTTAGGACCGTTTGATCTATTCAACTATCTTCACGCCACCAAAGGATGTGTTGTCTAATTTTGTTTAGTAATGTTCTAGTGTTTAATTTGGTGTCATGAACACCACAATTTTGTAATCAATATTGATCCATACATCTAGGCACTTAGTTTTTTTGTGTCATGTGTCAGTTAATAATCCCATGCCTTTCCAAATTTGTAAAGAACTTGAGAATGAGTTTTCATTTAGTTGTGGGGGTATGATAAAGTGTCTTTGGTTAGCTGCATCAATAAGATGCCTTTGACATGACCTTGACAATGGGATCCTATTGACATAGGGCTTTCCACGTTGGCATGTACCCATCAATGTGGCATCCTTGTAGGTCTATAAATACAACACCAACCATGTCAATAGAGGTGAGAATTTCAGTTGCTAGTGGAATTCTTATAGTTTATTTCAAGAAGAGAGAGAATAATTTTCTAAGTGCACACAGCAAGAGTTAAGAAGTGTATGAATCTTTATTTGAGCACTATTTTACCTGGGCACCATAGTATGTGTGACAATAAAGATGTGCTTTTTGATAAACCTTAAAAAACTTGGACTAGCTTAATGATTTACTTATGATTTTATTATTTTCATTAATTAAGTGGTTAATTAAGATAGAATGATTAAGAATTTAAGTAATTAATTAATTAAGCTAAATATACTAGCACACATAAGTATGACCAATTCAAGCATATGTATAACACTTGGTAATCAGAGTAGCACTTAATGCTTAGTCGCCCAGCAGTGTTGTACCTATTCAAGATGTGTACAGAAAGTGGGATTGGATGCTTATGTTAAAATAGTTAGTTATTAATTAGCAATTAAATTAGTTGAATTAGTTAATTGAATTATTCTTAGTCTATTACTAACGTTAGGTGGACAAAATATAAAGTAATAAAAATCATGTGCCTCAATTGCACTTAACCATGCAACTTAGCTTCATAAGTTTAGTTGGAAAGACAATGATCATTCCATGATTAGATTCACCTTCTAGATTGAAATCACTGTACGAGAACAGTAGAAATCCATGGAATTAAACCAAATCATGCATGAACACCTTAGTGATTCATATGGTTGGGCATAGGGGTACCTCATCGCTCATCAAACCATTAAAATAAGTGATGAGTGGTGAGGTACCCCTACACTCAACCATACAAATACAAGCATTTCACACATGATCTGGTCGAACTCCATAGACGGGCTAGTTGTGGTATCTAGATAGTTACTCATAGGTTGTAGTTTTCTTTCTTCCCACCTAGACTAGTATTAGCTTTGTCACGTATGGTTTAGTCCAGAGTGAGGTGTATGATGTGTTTCTACACTAGTACTACTCCTGAGTATGATGGAAAATAATATTAACTAAGCTAAGAGAGAGAGGGTGAGAGAGAATCTAAGCTAGCCTAAGTGCAATGAGCATCTATTCCTCTATCATCCGTACACATCTTGGACCTCATGCATGACTACCGCTGGGATTACCAAGCACAGATCCTAGGTACGCTATTGGGTTGCTAAGTAGTCATACTTAAATGCTCGAGATCAAGTTGTACTCATTCTGCATTTAATAGGAGTTTAGGGTGAAGAAAATATTAACTAAGAAAGTAGTAAATAATAATTAAATAAATAATTAATTAAACTAAGTTAATGCTACAATGATGAAGTAATCTTGATCTTTATTTCTGGTCATGTGCATGTCCAAGTACGTCACACTCGAATAAGGATGTCGTACAATTACAATCACCAAACTACAGGCATACACTGGGAAATATTCTAACTCTGGAATGGTAAAAATGTAAGAGTTTAGCTAAGGGTCTAAATCTAAGTGACTAAAATTGGGAAAGCTACCTCTTATTTATAGACATAGGCTGCGATATTGCATACGCAATATCGCAGATGCGATATCACGGCTAGGCTACAATATCGCATACGCGATATCGTTGATGCGATATCATGGCTGCTATGATATCACAGCTGTGATATCACATCCAGGAAATTCATGACTCATCATATGCCCATGATTGAATGAAAACTCATCCTCGAGTTAAACTGAGGACAAGCTCCATTGATTACACAGTGGATAGGTATGGGATTATTGACTGACTAGAATGGATTCATGTCGCAGTATGGAGTCAAAACAAAATTGAGACACAACACAAAAGAAAATCCTATGATTATAAAATTGGATGAACTCATGTAGTTCTTGGTGGCGGTGGCTCCTCCATGGGTGTCTTTCCCTTTCCTTGTACTCCAGGTCTTGGGATTTGATGGCATTGAAGTATGGGCTGGAGTTTCTCCTCTTGTAAGGCCTTGAGTCCCTTGGTGTGTGTGTAAGTTTACGCTTGTGCCATAGAGGCATCCCAGTCAGCCTTCTCTTTTTCTTCTACCATCCTTTTATTCTCTATCAACAATTTATTAAGTTTCTCGGTTCTAAAAGTGTCCAGCTGGTTCTAAGTAACCTTTGGCCCTATATGCGGAAGGTTTAATACTTCCAAAATGGCTTGAATAGAGAAATCAATAGTCACACCACAATTGTTAACCATGGTGCCTTCTTCTTTATTGTGCCAAAATTGGTACGTTTCCCCTAAGTACCAGGCATCACTTTTAGAGAGAATAGGCCATAATGGGGATCCTTTGAGGTGATCCCTAATGGCCTCCAGAGAAAATTCTACAAAAATGTCCAAATTTTAATTCCATGATCACCATAGTGAATATGGACCTTTCATGGATGGTTTGAACACAATCCTGGGGCAACATGAGATATCATCCCTGTTCAAACACTACAGTAGCTCCTCCTTCCGCCTGCCTTGATTGTACAACAGCAGGGTCTTCTTGGTGGATGCTAAATGATTGTTCCTCTTGCTCTGCATGTTGTTCGGTGGGAACTTTTCCTTCACCTCTCCTAGGTCGTTTGATCGCACCTTGAGTAGGAGCTTCCTGTTGTCTGCATTTTGGGGCCATCTACAATCACACGGGGCCAATCATTAGTAAGGTTGTTACCAAAGTTAGGTTATACCTTACTGGTTACCTTAATATATTTACTTTATTTCCATGTGATGTTAATTATTAGAAGAACATGTCCCTGAAAGATTATAATGTTGAGTCTTTTTTTCTTAGGTGGTTTCCAAATTTAATTTTCTAGTATAGTTAAGGGAATGAAATTGTTTTTAACACATTTTATTCTTAATTTTACAACTAATTACCCTTAAATATGTCCTTCAGGTGATAATGAATTTCAAAAAATTTATATGCTATTTGGCATGTGCCCCTCCCCCAAGACTAAGTTGAACACTCCGAGTTCAAGTAGGTTCAAACGAAATGAAAATCGGAGTACCAATAAGCGAGTTATGGATATGAAAGCAAGGGACACACAATCACGAGTTGTAGAGAGGAATTTGAAAAACTTCCCGTGCGTGAATAGTTGCAAATGATGTTGATTAGCACAGGGGGGTCACGTATATATATTTTCATTGAAGTTAGGGCACTTAGAGAATGTACTGAGTTTTAAATATTTCTTTGAAATTAAATGATATAAACTAAGGACATATGGACGATTGTGAAAGGGTTCCAGGGTAATTTAACTAGTTCTAAAGGCACGAAAATTATGATGGTGTGGAATTTATCAATAAGGACCTCAGATGGTAGAGAAAAAGGCTATGTGATGGTTCATAGGAATGTTGAATCGGAGGGATAGTAATAAGGGAAATAAAATCATTGGCAATATGCTAAGGGTAATAAATGGTGTGTGGAAGATGGGTCATGAGTGAAAATTACAAAAATTATGCAAGTGGGTCCTCCCCAAAGCAGGTTCCAACCTTTAATTCCCTTGCATAACCACACTTAAAAGTGTCCATGGGCACTCGAAGGGTTCAATATAATCCGCACTCGTTCCACAAAACACACACATGTAAATATCACCGAGATGAGGTAAGAATTATACGCTATAAAAGACACAAGCTACAATTATATGGACAACAAGATGAGACAGGGTATAGAAGGGATTGTAGAGATTGGGACATGAGGTAACT